>JBBBDQ010000708.1:2297500-2482500 GCA_037127315.1 Ascarosepion bandense
TTTTACAAGGCAAGGAAGCAAAGATGAACTCGTCCGAATCACGCTGAATTTCTTTCATTCTTTCATTGATGAAACTGCAATATAGGTAATTATTAAATAATTATAAATTCATTTGATGCACATGTTATTGTGCAGTATCAAAAGAACCATTCTATTTTCATTTACAATTATTCACTTGGCAATAAATACTAAAAATAGTATGAAATATATAATTTTATTAAACACTGGGGTGGCCTAATAATTATGCCCGGTAGCATATATATATATATATATATATATATATATATATATATATATATATATATATATATATAAACTCAGGGACTAGATTATGCAAAACTAAGAAAATATCAATGAGTAAGAAAGAGATCACATGGTTAAACAGCGGTAAGAAGTTTCGCCTTGAAAATGAACATTCAAAATAGTAGCTCCCATTTGATCTCAAACATTTACCTTTAGCGCCATTAGACAAGGCCAAACTATCTCAGATAGTAAGTTTTCTTAATACAACGTATGGCTCAAGGTAACAATATTAAGACTAGTTCGTCTTGTACTACTACAGATGCCCAACATGTAATTAATGTCCAATGGTTATCTGAGGTGTTAACCGATGCAGTGCAAGATGTCATCATTTGGATTGACGCTGATAATTTCAGTCTTAGCCGACTTGAAACTGGTTATCTGTACAAGTGAAATTAAATTGATATGTTTTAAACTTCATTCCACACAGTTTCTTCTACTCAACAGAAAGAAACGAAACGTGTCACTAAGAAATGTTTATTTTACAATCTCATTTTCTCACTTATAAATACGTTACAATCACTGTCAACGTGTCACAAAACAAATGAAAACATATACTGTAATACTGTGTGTATAAGATGCAGATATTTTCAACTAGAATCGTGTCCAAATGTCTGCTGCGTTTTATACTCCAGATTAAAACTCAGCTCTATTTTCCCAGGACTCAAAACGGGAAAAAAATCATGTCAAATTAAATTTATTTGTTTACCGAAAAATCATGGAGCATTTTAAGAGAAGGAAATAAATATTTTATAATTAAAACTAAAACAAACAAGTTAAAATTTAGTAAATTTTATTTCGATTTGTTCTGGTTAACTACCCAGACTTCCGAAATCAAAGTTCTCCATGGTGATACCCTTGCACCATTTCTTTTTGTTACCACCTTTGACTACGTATTGAGAACATCCTTCGACGAAAATCATCATATAGGTTTTATTTTATCACCAAGACACTCAGGTCGTTATCATGCCAAAAAGTTGTCAGATACCGACAACCTTGTTATTTCTCCATTACCAATGTCACGGGGCTCATACATCCTCTAGGAAGTAATGCTAATTGTAGCTGCCGCCAGGCACCGTAGGGAAAGATTCAGTTTCTTGTTGCTACCAAACCCTAATGTAAAATCAGCAGGTTCGTTTTCTCGTCAAAGCCAGCCCTGTATTCTTGACCGGCGGCCTTGTCACCCTCTTAGGACAATGTTCCCAGCAAAAATCGTTCCTCATATTTAAGGACAACGTAAAACAATTACGAGGTCTAAATGGAAAGTATGAAACAGAAATAGTAGTTAAAACAAGTAAGTAAAAATATAACAAGTAAGCTGTTTTTACGGCAACCTTTTCTAGAACCTATGATTCTGGCCTCTGCGTAAGAAGTGCAAACCCCCTTAAAAGTCTTTTGAATTGAGACCTTCTAAAACGTCAGACGTACATTTGTTATCACCAGTGGCAGAACATTCGTTTTCGGTACTGGGAGTAACTCTCTCAATTACCATAGACCACATAGATTAACTTTTTTCCCTTCACTTTACAACAAATCCTAGATAAATTTTATAGTTAATGGAATTTAATTCTTCTAAAGTTTTATTGCTTTTTAGATTCTTTCTTAATTTGGGAAAATGTATTGCTTTGGCAACGCAAACGATTCCTGTTGATTGATAATACTTGTTATAAGTTCCCTTGTTATAAGTTCACTTGTTATAAGTTCCCTTGTTTTGTTATAACTATTTATGTAAATTTCATTGTTTAGTTCCTTATTTTTTTCGGATTTTGTAATTATCTATCCTTGTGTACATTCTTTCTCCATGTGCTCATGTTATTTGTTTATCTTAATTGCAGTTTTCCCAGCTGCACAAGTACTGTAAAGGAAATAAAACCTTTTACAATATATACCCGCAGTTACTTCTCTCACGCATGTTTCATGTGGCAATGGCAATTACACAAATGATGTTGGACTCAATGTCAATGCCTCTAAAACTGAATTTACAGGTTTTAACCAACAAAGATCAATACAAACTGCCTCAAGTAGATTAATAAAATCTGTCGAATCCTTTACATACCTAAGAAGCGAGATAAATTCTACTGAAACGGATGTGAAAATTCGCATAGCTAAAACCTGGGCCACCTTCAATAAAATTGAGTTAATCTGGATCTCCCTGAAAGTAAAACACTGCGCCTCCTCGGATTAACTCTCACATCAGACCTCAAGTGGAATAACTATATAGAATCCATATCAAAATCCGCTGCTAAGAAAGTCGGTTCTCTGTGTAGAGCCAGGAAGTTTTTCCCGTCCGAAACAATCCTGCACATATACAAGTCTACCATCCGGCCGTGCATTGAGTATTGCTGCTATATCTGGTCGGGTGCTCCTGCTATCCACTTAGGTGTCCTCGACCGAATCTAACAGAGATTCTGTAATGTGATCGATCCCGACTGGGCAGCTAGGATACAGTCTCTTTCTCACCGACGCAGTGTGGCTTCCCTGTGTCTCTTCTACAAATACTTTCACAGCTTCTGCTCCGATGAACATAGCTCACTGGTACCCCCTATACATAAATTTCCTCGAGCCACAATATTAGCAACTAAGTCCCAACCTTTTACTGTGAAACCAATAAATTGTAAACGCTAATTCTACTCCACCAGTTTCTTTTCTCACACTTCCCACCTGTGGAATTCTCTTCCGCATATTTGCTTTCCCGACAGCTATAATCTCCAAGAATTTAAATGTAAAGTTAATAGTCATCTCTTGTCTCGCTAACTTACATCCTCTCTCTCATGCTTTTTTCTTCGTCTACCCCACTCTCATCAGTGTTCTCTTCCTTCTCCTACTCTCTTTCTGACACCCCCTGCAACCTCTCACTCCTCATAACATTCCTCCTATGCAACTCCTTGCACAACAGGGGCAGGAAAATGCCTTGCTTGGGGCGACACGATTATAACAAGAATCTGATCTACCAGACAACCTGAAGCGGAGCTTTTTTCGAGCAACTATAACTGGCTGGATATCAGCTAAAAGTCTACAGTCTACAGTTGATGACAACTACACTCGAATGATGAAAACTATAATTAACATCACATAGAAACAATATGTAAAATATGCTCCATATTGGTTGACTTTCTGGGCGTAATTTTAAAATACAACCAGCCGTACTCGTACTAACATATTAATCTATTGTATATCCTCTTTGGGCGTAACCATAGGCCTCGACTTTCGCTCTTATATAAATGAAAACATGGTGAATACCAGTCTGTAATACATTATTCTCAGCCTGCTGAATCTGTTGAAAAATACAGAAAGAGGCATAGGTGTGCTTACTGAAAGAGTGAATATACATTTTCACTATGGGACAGGTTTGGCGACTGTGCAAGTGAGGAGTGGGTTTTTAATCATTTCACCCCAAGCAAGGCAATAAAGCCACTAAGGCGCAAGACGTTACTGAGTGTTAGGGAAAATAAGAAAAATATAGAATATTAATGAGAGAGAACAATAAAAAAAGAGAATTAAGAAGACAGTAGTTAACGATTGACATTGCAAAAAGCAGAAAGTGAGTTCCACAAGCGAAAAGGGAGATAGAAGAAACTATTAGCATAGAACCTACGGTTACATTTCAAGCCATTTCAATTGTAAAATGAATTCATGAAATCTAGATACCATAGAAGAAAGGTATATTTATTTTAATACAAAAAGGTGGCACAAGGCCAAAAGGGAGGATAGGTCGGTCTTCAGTCTTGTCTTATCTTAAACTTAGCTAGCCAAGAACACTGACATACCATATTATTCCTAATAACAAAACAAACATTCTTACTTACCAGTCTTACTACATCCCCTTAATATCTCAATGTCTCTCTGTAGTTCTAATTAGTCCCCATACGTATAATCTGTCTGCCGTAGTGAGGAATGAAAATAACAACATTTAAAAAGGAAACTGAAAATTCATATTTACAGTGAATACAATTTATATACAAGAAACTAAACAAAATAGTGTTAGTTAACAGAACAGAAAAACATAATCCTTAATTGTAGCATAGAGAAAATTTCATCAGAACAATTATCATGAAAGTATTTACAGAAAAGGTACAAGGCTGCTACGTTACAGGACTGAAGGCTAGATGTCAAAGTAATGTTACAAGACTGAAGGCTAGATGTCAAAGTAATGTTACAAGACTGAAGGCTAGATGTCAAAGTAATGTTACAGGACTGAAGGCTAGATGTCAAAGTAATGTTACAAGACTGAAGGCTAGATGTCAAAGTAATGTTACAGGACTGAAGGCTAGATGTCAAAGTAATGTTACAAGACTGAAGGCTAGATGTCAAAGTAATGTTACAAGACTGAAGGCTAGATGTCAAAGTAATGTTACAGGACTGAAGGCTAGATGTCAAAGTAATGTTACAAGACTGAAGGCTAGATGTCAAAGTAATGTTACAGGACTGAAGGCTAGATGTCAAAGTAAAAACCAATAATGTTGCAGATTCTTTGGATTTTATCAAAATTCTCTAAATATATACTAGATTGATTAATTGATTTTTACGGCTTATCTAGGCTAGACGTTGTTTAGCTTCCCCTGTCGGACGAAAACCGGTGTTTGAAAGTGATATGGCTGTAGACTTGCAGGTAAGCAAATTATCGAAAATCTGACAGAAGACATGATGTCATACGGACATTGTTCTGTTTGAATAGAACGTCATCATTCTGTTGTAGAAAAGATAGTAGAACGAGTTGAATCAAGTTGCTGATCAACATTAATTTCACAAAAAGCAAAGACGTTCAACATTACAATGCCAAGGTTAGATACGAAGGAAAAGCTGATAGAGAGGATTTCTAGCTGGAAGTCATTAAAGAAAAGTCAATATTAAAATATAGATAGAGAAAAAAGATATGAAGATTGAGAAATTGATATTAAAATTGTTATTGAGATATAAAATAAAAGCAAGATGGAAGACGGGACACAACAAAAATATTTTTGCATTCTTTATTTTATTTATTTGTTTATTTTAACCAATTTTTATATGTTTATAGAACATGTAGAGCATTTTAGATATCTAGGGAGCCTTTTATCAAATAAGTTCAAATTAGAAAAAGACGTGGAATACAAAAGTGGATCTGCTATACGACCATTTGGAAAGTAAATACATCTTCAAGATCTGAACTTTTTTATACTCATATCCGCCCAAGCAAGTCATTATACTGCCACGGTTGTGCAGAGGGTTACTTAGCAGGAAAGTTATGATAAAGAGTGACAGGTTATAGGAGATGTCAGGAAGTTGGTAAGAGAAAGATAAGCCTACTGATTTTACATTTGAATTCTTGAAGATTGTAGCTGTCTGGGAAGTAAGTGAACGGAAGTGCGATAAAAGTAGCTGATGGAGTAGAAATTGCGTTTCATCTTATTGGTTTCACAGTCAAAGTGTGGGACCTAATTGTCAATCTTGTGGCTTGAGTTCATTGAAGCAGAAGCCGTGAAAGTACTTGTAGAAGAGACACAGGGAAGCCACACTCCAACGGTGAGAAAGTGACTGTATCCGAGCTGCCAATCAGGATAGATCACATTGCAGATTGTTCACTGAATTTTGTCAAGGGACACTAGATAGATAGCAGGAGCACCCAACCAGGTATGGCAGCAGTATTCAATGCACGGGCGGATGGTAGATTTTTATATATGTAGGACAAAATTCCTGGTCTATAATTCTTTTGTCATTTCATCTTTGCTATGTAGTTACGAAATCTGGATTATATATCGTCGCAACAGCTAAAAATTAAAACGTTTTCACCAGCAAAAACTTCCTTCAATCTTGAATACCAAATGAGATTACTATGTGACCAATACCAAAGTCGTGGAAAGAGCCGACAGTCAAGATATCGAATCAGTGATAATTAAACACCATCTTCGATGGTAAGAGAATGTAGCAAGAATGGTTGAGTCAATGTTTCCACGTCAAATCTTATTCAATGAACTCACTTCAGAGAAAAGATCATGGAATTGCCCTCTTTGAAGATAGAACCAACGCAAAACAAAACTGAAAGTCTAAGATTTATTAATTAGACTTCATAATTGTATATAATGCCTATTTTCTCATACAAGATCAATTAATTTTCAATAGAACATAATAATTGTAAATTATTATAGACTAAGGTTTATTCATTGTTAATTAGACTTGATAATTGTATATAATGCCTATTTTCTCATACAAGATCAATTAATTTTCAATAGAACGTAATAACTGTAAATTATTATAGACTAAGGTTTATTCATTGTTAATTAGAGATGATAATTTTATATAATGCATATCTTCTCATATAAGATCAATTAATTTAATGTAATAACTTCAAATTATTATAGAATAAGGTTTATTAATTATTAATTAGTTTTGATAATTGTATATAATGCTTCTCTTCTCATATAATATATCATATTTTTAATAAGACTTAATAACTGTACATGATGTTTCTATTATAGACTAAGTTTTATTAATTATTGATTAGGCTTGATACGGGGCATTTAGAAAGCTAATCAAACGCGTCTTCAACAACAAAGATCTTAACAACAAAAATCATGGTCTATAATGCAGTTGTCATTTCAACTTCAGTATGTGGTTACGAAACTGTGATTATATATTATTGCAACATCCAAAAATTAGAAAGCTTTCCCCAGTAAAAGCTTCCTTCAATATTGTACTTCAAATGGGACTATTATTTGACCAACACCAAAGTCCTGAAAAGAGGCAACAGTCAAAATATCGAATCACTGTTCATTAAGCACCATTTTCGATAGTCAGGTCATGTAACTAAAAAGGAAGGGTTAAGGTTTTACATCAAATCGTATTCAGTGACTCCACTTTAGAGAAAAGACCACGGGGTTGCTCTCTTTGAAAATATAAAGACCACCTTAAAACAACACTGAAAGCTTGACCCTAGATCGTTTGAAACACATGCACAAGATCGTAACAACTGGTGATGTTCCGTCACCATCGGAACTAAAATCTTCGAAGCCTCTCAAAAATCTCAATTTGTGATTTTGATATAGAATTGATAAACTTCGTATTTTTTAATAATTTATTTGGACATTCCAGGGTTGATAATACAGATCAAAGAATAAGTAGTATATTAATCCTTATTAAAAACCTAAGACAACATAAAACTTAATCAAATATATACGTTAATTTATGAAAGAAATATGAATTAAATAAAGATGCAAAGTTTGAGCATATATGAACATGCAAAGTTTTTCATTTTTGTTCAGCTAATGGGATTTTTGGCGTCAGGTAATAAATCCACAGAAAATGAATTATTTCTAGGCCCGAAAATAGAGACTGAAACTGCTAAAAATACACTCAGGAGGTTATTAAGATGCTCTTCCTTGTATGATAAGCCACTTAAACCTAAAATAAAGGGTTTTACTTACATTATTATATCCTGGCACTTCACAGAGAAATTTGGCATTTTGGCCTATTTTGAGCAAAAAAGGCATCATTTGTACAGAGAAAACCTGTTGTGGTGGGGCAAAACGGACTTGATTTTAAAAATCAGTGTTAAAAAATAACCCAGAAACATGTGCCCATTGCCCAACAACATTTGGGTAAAAAAATGTCGATCAGTGCAATCTTTGTATTTGAAGAGGTAAGGGACAGAATAAGAAGATACAGAGAAAGGTGTGATAAGTTCAGAGGCTGGAGGTAACGGGTCGTCAAAATTATATTGTTACTGATAAGGTAGAGAAGGAGAAGATACAAGCAAAGGAAAAGCAAAGGCATGAAACAATGAATCAGCTTTGTTGTACAAGAAAGGATAAGGGACTGAATGAGAAGATACAAGAAAAGATGGTAAGGCACAAAACAGGAAACAATGAATCGTTTTAGTTTCAAAAACTGTCATTAAAATGTACGTTTTGAATTTAATCATAATTCAATTCATAAATTAAAATCAGATTTTTTTTTTGCTGTCAAGTGAAATGGAGGTGTCCCATTTGTTTACAACTCTCGGAGATTTCAATCTGATTTATAGGCATCATATAAAACGATATCGTGATACCTGTTGTCGATCCAGTATCATAGATAATGTCAGCAACTGATTTACAGGTTTGTCTACGCTTTGATTGGTTGACAGTTCTCATAAAAGCTAGTCAAATAGCCTTAAAGAAAAATCTCACGGAGAGCAAGGATTTCTGGAAGAGAATACGGGGTAGAGCACCATGGGAGGCTTTGGAGTGACTCACGCCTGGTGTTGGACCTTCATCATTCTTGTAAGATATCTTATTTCTCTAATCTCTCGAAGAATTCGTAGCTGATAACGATTGATAATAACAGAATTTTAGTATGATCGATATTCGTTAAGTTTCAAAGTCCTGACAGAATCATCACGAGAGAAACAAATTCCCAACAGTTGTATTTACGAAGCTTCCGGAAGTGCGTTGTGGTGCAGTGGGTATCGGCTCGAAACGAGAAATTGGGGAGCCGAGTTCGAATTCCTTGCATTCACTTACGCACAAATACCTTGGGAATGATATTAATCCGTCTCTTCCTTCCAGTTATGGGTTAAATAATAGAACAAATTGGGTTCTATAGCATTGGCTGGCAACCAGTCTACCGCAGAAAGCAATGGCAACCTACTGCGGGATAATCTTCTGCCCAGTCAGTCGTGTCTCTTTCGAGACATGATCGCCCAAAGTGTGCATCACGTATAGCACTTAACTAACTGAGTTTAGTCTATCAGTACCACTAGCCCACAAAAGTGGAGTACTGAATAAAAGTCGAACTCTCTTCTCCAGACTTGCTCGTTAGCCATTACACCAGAATGATGTACTCTAGATTTAACTTTAATTAAGCCACTAAATCATTTCTGTATCTAATTAATAAAATTATTTTTGTTTAATTTTTTTAATCTTGGTTTATTTTTAATTGAAAATAAACATTTCGGTCTTTTTAAATCAGTTAATAATTCAATCCCTATTTTGTCTTTGTTTAACACCGAGGCATGCAAGTAAAGACACATTTCATATCATATTAAAACGCATGAAGTCGGTTCATACATTAGTGCAATTTGAATATAAATGTCACCAATTTAAAATTATATACAGTACTGTGCAAAAGTATTAGGACAAGAACTATTTTATCTTCTATGAGGCATATTGACAGAAAATATGCAATTTAATTAAAGTAATTTTATTTGATTTACTCAATAAATGCTTTAACAAGAAAAAAATACTTGTTACAAAATAAATTCAATATTTAGTATAATAGCCTTTTGCTTTGATCACAGCCTTCATTTTGTCAGGCATTGACATCACAAGCTTCTTCAATGTATCTAATGGTATCTCCTACCAAGCAGCTTGTATTTGTTTCCTAAGTATGTCTTGCGAAGTAACATTAGATTTATCAATTTGAGAATGGGGAATAAGAAAAAAGTCAGTCATATCCAAGGATAATAGAATAATGAATAGTTTCAAAATAACTTGTTTAATAGAAAATAGAAAAAATTAAATATAACTTCTTTTTAATACATTTCTTTTACACCTAGTTTTAAATAATCAATATTTATTAGCAATTTACTTGGTTTTTCACCATGTATTTGAATTTCAGTGAGGTTTTTAGGAAAATTACCCCTGTCCTAATACTTCTGCACACTACCGGTAGTGTGCAAAGTGTTAGGACAGGGGTGGTTTTAAACTTATTTTTATGCCTCATAAAAGATAAAATAGTTCTTGTCCTAATACTTTTGCACATTTCTCTCTCTCTCTCTCTCTCTCTCTCTCTCTCTATATATATATATATATATATATATATATATATATATATATATAATTAATATTTGATTACTCTCTCTCTCTCTCTCAAAGATGAAAATAGTATTTTTATTTTACTGCTATTGTCTGTGCAAGTAAAGTAGCTCTCAGGGATCTATCTATCTTTTCTTCATGACATACCAATGACGAGTCATTGTTGCTAAGATATATGGTCAGAGATTTTGTGCATTTCTTTGAAGTGAAGGAAAATTCAAAATCGATACACTGATCGAGTTCCCCTTCTTAATAGCCACGAAACCTCTTTGATTCTATGACAAATTTGCATATCAGCATGTCCGTTTTTTGTTGTAATTTTTTTAAAGTATTGGACGACATGATATTAATTAAAAGGTATTATTGAACGAACTATTTGGAAAATCAAGCCGTTGGTGTGCTATATTAGACATCTTTTAAATGCTCTCTAGTGCAAGGAAAAATATTCAGAGGCACCGAGATCCCCTCTAATTATGATAAGGCAACAATGATTTATATGGTAAATACTAGCAACAGAGAATCCCTAAATTAATTAGCTGAACAGGCAGAAATTTGAAGTTTTCATAACTGGTAAAGTCATTTTTTAACAATTCCCCTCGCTATGTTTTTATGTAAAATTAAAATAAATAACCCTCTCCGTTTAAATTACACAAATCGAATAATTGATATAATTGTACCTTCTCGATCAAATGTGCATAATTCCCCGTCCACCCCCCCCCAAAAAAAAACGAATAAATGATGCACGTCCCTAAAGTTTTTGTAATTTGCGCAATTGTAACTTGTTGAATAAATTGAAAAATAAAAATATGTGAGTCCTTTTCTTACTAAAATATTATCTTTTTTGAAAAGCTTGTAAAATCCGATACTAAAAATGTAACGTTATTATCTATAATGTTATTCTGCTTGTACTTTGCCGCCCTTTTAGGTCGTAGGCGATTAAAGCTTTGCACAAATTTGCTTTTTTCTGAGAATTGTCTTAAAGTCTTAGAAAGGACAGTAGAGTAGTTCCCAAGTTGCTTTCTCCGTTACTTTTTGAATTCAGAGTTGTCCTTCTCGAAAAACGGCTTCCCCACTCAAGGCTTGAGCTGACTCTACCCTGCGATTTAACCCATATCTTGATGAGGAAGACAGAATATATGGATTTATGCCTTTGCTAGTGGCATTAATGATTGCAACATCCTTACACCTGATCTCTGTTTCATTAATGGTACATCGTTGAATCAGTTCTTAACATGTTAACGAGCATGTACTCTAAGGTGTTCCTATAGCCCAGCAGAACATTGGTACATCTTGAAGCATGTGTCGAATGTGAACAGACAAAGGACTGTTCGTATGTTTTTGCTTTCATTTGCATTAATCATAAGTACGTATGTTACGTTTTTTGAATGAGAATCTACCCGATCTCTAAAAATGTATTTAGCAAATGCTGACATGATTCGAACCTCCAACCTGAAATACGAATATAAATGACATATCTATTAGTCTTTTACTTTAACCTAAGCTGAAAGTCACTCTGAAATAAAAAGTTATGATTTTTTAAGGTTTGTAATTTATACTTATTTTCGATTTTATTACCAAATTATCATTATGTGTTAAGTTCATTGAAACGAATGAAAACTCAATTTAATATTTTCTGTGGTCATTGATTAAAATTTAATAAATACCTCAGAATGTTTTTGACAACAAAGCAACATGTGTTGATTAAAATGACCGAAACTTGTAATGTGAATTTTATAAATCTGTTTGTCGCAGGCTACTGCTCCAACTTATGATTTTCAACCATAGGGCGACCTTGACCTTGCACACAAAAATCAGAAACCAAGAAATGTTGTTAGAGCTGAACTTTTATTATCAGCATCACTCTTTTTGGCCCGGCAGGTATGATCAATGTGTAGTATCTGTTCTCAGGTACTCACTGCCTGTTCGCCAGTCGGGTAGCAATGACCAGCTAAGACTAGCTTCTGACCATCTTTGACAAGCAATGATCAGCTTTGTACCCAGTTACCGGCTGGGTAATCTTTGACCGATAGCCTGAGCATACGTGCTCAGGTTCCCCACGTTAAAAACTGACCTTGTGTCACAACTCACTCCAGTGGGGGAGTAGGGTAAATATCAAGTGTAGTATCTGTTCTCAGGTACTCACTTCCTGATCGCTGTCCGAGGCAATGACCGGCTAAAACTAGCTTTGGACCAGCTAAGACCAGCTTTGTACCCAGTTACCGCATAAATGGGGGCTGGGTAATCTTTGACCAATGGCCTGAGCGTACGCGCTCAGATTCCTCACGTTAAAAATTGACCTTGCATCACAACTCACTCCAGTGGGGAAGGATGTGTAAATATACTCTGCGGCCCGAGAAGTAGGATCCAACTGTAGTATCTGTTATCAGATACTCACTGCCTGTTCGCCGGCCAGGAAGCAATGACCAGCTAAGACTAGCTTGACAAGCAATGACCAGCTTTGACAAGCATGACCAGCTTAATACCCAGTTACCGCGGGAGCTGGGTAATCATTAACCAATGACCTGAGCGTACGTTAAAAATGACCTTGGTCACAACTCACTTCAATGAGGGAGTAGGGTAAATCTCAAGTGTAGTATATGTTCTCAGGTGCTCACTTTCTAGTCCATCTAGGCGTACGCCTCGTTTGCAATCCAGCTACCTGCGGTTGATTTCTGGAGCGATTACGTTTTAGTAAGCACTCGATCCCGCTTTAGAGGCACAGTCTCGTCCGCTTGAGATCCGTTAACCACGGTCGGGTCAAAGGAGGCGATGACTAATGAAGTCCAAATGCCGTGACTTTTGCACTTGCTAGCTCGCAGCGTTTAGCCGCAGTCAAATCCTGTAATGGAAGCAAATCACAAGGCAGTCCACGGCTTAAGCACACACGTGCTATCTCATCCACTGCCCGGGAATATACACGTGCTAGACCACATCCAAACCCGTCCTCCTCGGACGACGTTCAATTGCAGCCAAGACTCGACAACGTTCCTGCCATTCAACAACGACGTTCCGGCCTATACCGTTTTATGCTACACGCCGACGACGTTCCTGCCAGACGTTGTCTACTTTTCAGACTGCGCCTTTTCTGTCGACTACTGACGACACTCCAACCTGAGCCGTTCATGCCAGACGCTGATGACTTTCCAGCCTCTACCTTTCATACCAGACTACGTTCCCACCGACGACAACGTTCCAGCCTACGCTGATCTTACCAATTGCAGCCTTTTCCGGTTTCCAGCTGTTTGCTTGTCATTTTAATATCACAATTAAAATTGGCGTTGAAATTCTACATTTTCGCCTCCTTCTCCTCATTGTCTTCACTGTTTTCACACAGTTAGTGGAATCATAAGTTTACCTAGGCTGCGCAACATGTTCTTTTTTATTCAGGATTTATTTAACAAGACGTCCGTTAATTGAACGCTGCTTCGTTGATTGCTTAGATCTCCCCATTCAGTCTACTGTACGTATTTCTATTTTATGGATTTAATAAACCAAGAATAACTGGATTAATAATTGACTTATTTCATTGGGTTTAAGGTTTATCAGTCTTTTACATATTATTGAAAATACTTTTAGAATGCAAAAATCTATTGGAGATAATAATTAGCTCATATAAGCCATACTAATTAACCCATAGAAAGGGGAAGAATAGACAAATTCGAAAGGTTGATTGAGTGTAAGTGTATATAAAGAACTCGACTGGAATTGGAACTCGGTTTTCCGATTCCGTGCGTTATTCATTAGACTGTCCAAGCTTACAGCACCAAACATTCCTAAGTGATCACCCACCTACTGACCACTCTCGACGTTGCTTGATGATTATATGAGAACCGGCTTTTCAACGTGATGAGTCCGTTATCCGAATTTAATTATTTGTTGAAAAAGTAATCAAAGAAGCGGTGATAGATTTTACATTTTAAATCAATGGTTGTTTTGAAATGCAACAGGAATAACAAAGAGAATCGTGACGCAAGAGATATCTCATTTACTTGCCTATCTTTGATATCCGGGTAATTTCCATGGATCCAGCAAATTAATGACTTCCCTCTCACCTCCTCAAATATAGACAAATGATTAATATTAATCCCAATTGCTTGTATTTTTCAGTTTTGGGTGTCTGGATTAGATACAGTATATGGTAAGTAAAAAATATTCTATTTCTTTATTTTGAAAAGTAATAAATAATATCATTGATATTGTATAATTAATATCCTATAATTTCTATTTATAGGCAATTTAATCCGTAAAAACGTCGACGCATTGACTCATGATGAAATTCTCAACCTGCAAATTGCATTGCGTAATATGCAGGATGATGAGGGAGCCACCGGCTATCAGGCCATCTCAGCCTACCACGGGGAACCAGCTGACTGTAAAGCTGCCGATGGTTCGTCCATTGTGTGCTGTCTGCATGGTATGCCTACATTCCCGATGTGGCATAGGCTATATATGGTACAGTTTGAGCAAGCAATTGCTGCACATGGTTCCACTCTTGGTATTCCCTACTGGGATTGGACAAAACCTATGTCTGACCTTCCTGAGTTAGTGCAGCATCCATTGTTTATCGACCCCAGTGGCCAGAAAGCCAAGAAGAATGTCTTCTACTCCGGCGAAATCAAATTTGAAAACAGAGTCACGGCTAGAGCTGTCGATGCTAGACTTTATGAAGCTTCCAAAGAAGGCCAGAAGAACTTTCTTTTGGATGGCGTTCTAAATGCTCTAGAACAAGAGGATTACTGTCATTTTGAAGTGCAGCTGGAAGTTGCCCACAACCCTATTCACTATTTAGTTGGAGGCAGATTCACTCATTCCATGTCCAGCCTTGAGTATACATCTTACGATCCACTTTTTTTTTGCATCATTCCAACGTCGAACGACAGTTTGCCTTGTGGCAAGCCTTGCAAAAACATCGTGGGCTATCAGCAAGGCCAAACTGCGGCTTGAATTTGTTCCATAGTCCGATGGAACCTTTTGGACGTGACAGCAATCCATTCGCCATCACGAAGGACAACGCCAAACCCAGCAGCCTATTCAATTACGATCACTTGGGATATGAATATGACGATCTTACTTTGAATGGAATGTCGATAGAGGAACTTGAAACTTTACTGAAAGAGAGAAAGTCTAAAGCAAGGGCATACGCCAACTTTAGATTGGGTGGAATCAAGACGTCTGCAAATGTCAGAATCAAATTGTGTATTCCTAGCAAAGACAAAAGACAAAGCGATAACTGTGATAATGATGCAGGACAGTTCTTTATTCTTGGTGGAATTCACGAGATGCCTTGGGACTTTGCTTATCCTCACCTTCATGAAATCACTGACACCGTCAACGCACTGGGACTAAAGCTAGATAGCAACTACTATGTAACTGCTGAGGTAACCGCTATCAATGGTACTCTTATGCACAACGACATTATTCCACATCCAATCGTGACTTACGTCCCACCACGTGGATTTAAAGACAGTGAGTAATCTTATTCTTTTTCATCAGCTACATATATATATATATATATATAGATAGATAGATAGATAGATAGATAGATATGTGTGTGTGTGTGTGTGTGTGTGTGTGTGTGTGTGTGTGTGTGTGTGTGTGTGTAAATTCTTGCACATCCAGAACAGAATTGTGGATTAAATGTACAAAGTTCATGCTATGTGTTCTATTTTTGTAATGACGGCTATTAAACTCTTGACGGCCATTATCAAGTATTAAATACTGTCATCATCGTAGACAAATATTTATAACCCTCATTCGGGCACAATATTAGCAATTTTTACATTTCAAACTGAAATGTTTATGTCAATTATAAGTGACGTAATCTGTATAACGGTTTCATAAAACACACACACAAATATTTTATATATATATATATATATATATATATATATATATATATATATATATATATATAGTACTGTGCAAAAGTATTAGAACATACTGACAGAAAATAAACAATTAAATTACAGTATTTTATTTGATTTACACAACAAATGCTTTAACAAGAAAAAATACGTGTTACAAAATAAATTTAATATTTATTATAATAGCCTTTTGCTTTAATCACAGCTTTCATTCTGTCCGGTTTCTTTATTAATACTTTATAATAGCTGTCAATAGTTTAATAGCCGTCATTACAAGCTTCTTCAGTGTATCTAATGGTATGTTCTGCCAAGCAGTTTGTATTTGTTCCCAAAGTGTGTCTTGCGAAGTAACATTAGATTTATCAATTTTTTTTATCCAAAATATCCCATAGATGTTCAGTAGGATTGAGATCAGGCCTTGTGGGAGCCAATTCAAATTCCGAAGCCTTCCTTTCTCTCCCTTTTTATTTCTTACAAAGGTTTGGCTTTTCACCTTGTATTTGAATTTCAGTGAGATTTTTAGGAAAATCACCCCTGTTTTAATACTTTTGCACACTAAAGGTAGTGTGCAAAAGTGTTAGGACGGGGGTGATTTTAAACTTTATTTTGATGCCTCATAAAAGATAAAATAGTTCTTGTCCTCATACTTTTGCACAGTACTGTATATATATATATATATATATATATATATATATATATATATATATATATATATATATGGTTTATCTAACAAAGATGTGTTAAGGAAGTAATGTATGGCGGCTCGGAATGAGAAAAGCCGAGTTCATTAAATTTACTCACGCACAAATACTGTTGGGAAAGGTATAAATTTAAATCCTCTCTAGCTATAGCTTAAATAGTGAGATTTATATTGAAAACCATCGTTATTCTCAAGTTAATGCAATAATCATTTGCAAAATAAATGAATTATTCTTACAATACAGAATATATTTTGGCTTTAAATAAGCCACGAAATGTTGATAAGCCGTAAACAAAATGAATCTATTTAAATTTAACATCATGTACGGATTTTCAGATCTGGCTGTTAATGTATTTTTACGTCGAAAAATAGTCCATAAAAATTCTAAAAAATTGTGCGTTCCTATTTTTAAGAACCTATTTATTCTACTAGTTTCATTTTATTCTAGCCCTTTTCCCATTGCACGAGAGGAGAATAAATTCAGACTACTGTAAACATCGCTAGTTGGGCATTTTGCCTTTTTGTTTTACTGAGCAAGAGTAACAGAAATAATAGTCATTAATTACCTGGATTTTTAAGATGAAGCATTATAATCAATCTATGACTAGTATGGCTTTCATATATTAGTTGCTTATTTCTATTTCCGATAACCAACAGTTTGGTTTAAGCATTTGAATTTATATATGTTTGCCGATATAATAGCGCCTTCACATTAATTATTCATATTTCGAAAGTCTATTTTTTCCATAATTTAACTGACGATCTTTGAATTCCAGACATAGAACAAGTGAACTAAATACTGTCACCCATGAACAGATATTGACGTCATCTGTAACCATGAGCATCGACTATGAGTATGAGACAACCAAATATGATAGAAAAAAAGATTTTGATAACATTTGTTCAATTTGCTGAAAATATTTGTAAAAATATCTGAGGAACTTATTTCATTATTATTTATTTGCCGCTGCCCATTGATTTTATCGACATTTGAAGGCTTCCAAATATTTCTGTTACGTAGAGAGATGATCGGAGATTATTTGCGAATTTACTTATTTCATTCATATGTTCTATATTTAAAGTCAAAAAGAAATTGATTGTCAATGTTCAGGAAGTCAACCGCTGCTGCTAGCAATATATTAATATATGCATAATGTAGATGAATTGCTAATTATATCACAATGAAAATAGCTTGAAAATCAATCGTAAGGCAATTGATACTGCTAGGAAAGTATTATTATACGTGTAATGTGACTTCAATAATAATTCTATTATAATGGAAATGTTTTGCAAATCAGGAAAAAGAGAGTTGTTAGTGTTCAGGGAGAATAGCGATCATATTTAAGATATAATACGCGCTCCTCTAACTGCATTACAAACATATACATTTTATTTTGTAGTCGATATGGTAAACATGGACACAAGTCACCTTCAATTCCGTAAAGACGTCAATACCCTGACAACAGAAGAAGAATATGAATTAAGAGTTGCAATGGAACGTTTCATGTCTGATAAATCAATCAATGGCTATCAAGCGTTGGCTGAATTTCACGGACTTCCGGCGAAGTGTCCTCGCCCAGATGCCCTGAACAGAGTAGCCTGCTGCATTCATGGTATGGCCACATTTCCACACTGGCATCGACTTGTAATTATACAGTTCGAAGATGCCCTTGTTGCCCGTGGATCTCCTATTGGTGTTCCTTACTGGGATTGGACCAAGCCTTTCGCTGCCCTGCCACGTCTTTTGGCTGAAGAAACTTACGTCCACCCGTATACAAAAGAGACAAAGCCAAATCCTTTCTACCAAGCTTCTATTGATTTCTTGAAAGCTGATGTTCACACCTCACGTCAAATTGACGAAAGGTAGGTAAACGTAACGAAGAAATCATTCTTGACGCCAACTGCATAAGGAAAGAAACTAGAAGAAACGTAATGTGCGATTTCCAATGAGTATCGAACTCACTACACTGCAGTATTTGTTATTATATTTAGCTACTTCAGACATAAGACAACGTGTTTGAGCATACCTATTGATGCTTATAATTACTTCCCAACGAAACACCCTGGTGTTTGCTAAACTTTCTATCTAGCATTAGGTCACAAGTGTGGAAATGTTCAATAATCATCTAAATCACTTCACAAAAAAATTGAACGAGCTTTTATATTTGCTAAACTTAACCGAAAAAGACATAAGGCCACAGATGTATTTACTATACAAAGATGTGATCGAATTATTGCTTATTGCTTGATTCGCCATTCTGGTGAGTAGTCGTGACACATAAAAACAAAAAAGATTGAATTATACATGACCACTGGTTTATATAAAGAATCCATTTATTCAACACAGCTAACAAAAGTAAAAAACAAAAAGTACAGGAAATGATCTGAAATTAAATGTACTTACAAATATATTGTTTTTGTAATAATTACTCCCGAACAAGCTATTGCGATTTTATAGTCTGATAGACTACATTTAACTAAATACTAAATATGAGAGCAAGAAATATCCTCTTGACTGAGACATGCATGTTACTCTATAGCCGTTGTGTTTGTTTCAACTCACGTCTCCAGCTTTGACATCAAAGCAGGAGCTACTGCTGAGGTTTCTTGTCACGACGAAACCACGACGCAACGGTAATATTAGACAAAGTCTCTAAGTATTACTTCACAGCAATACGTCTGTAAATTCATCTTTTAGTTCTTACTGTTATCTTTTATAGAAGTTGATCTTATTATCAATTAATAATATTATTTTAATAGCCATGATTAATATTAATTAATAACAATATTTTGAAGAAATAATTGAATTGACTAAGTAAATTCAATATTTACTGAATTATATTCTTAAATACTTGAATAAATTGATAGGTTTAAGAATTACTATAAATTATAGTGTGTTTTGTTTTTCATAAATCAAAATGATTTTAATGATCGAAATTTTTGTTAATAAGACTTCCTTCAAGTGAAGATCTTTATTTTCAAATTATGCAGATTATTCAAACAACCAAGCAAAGGTGACCATGGTTTCCTCTTTGATGGACTTTTATTGGCATTTGAACAAGATGATTTCTGTGATTTTGAAGTGCAGTTTGAAGTGACCCACAATGCCATCCATGCATGGACAGGCGGCAGTGAACCGTACTCGATGTCCTCTTTGCATTACACGTCATTTGACCCAATGTTCTGGTTGCACCATTCGCAAGTAGACAGACTCTGGGCTATTTGGCAAGCTCTTCAAATCCAAAGAGGAAGACCATACAAAACCTATTGTGCTAATTCTGAAGTTTATCGTCCCATGAAGCCATTCGCTTTCGAGGCGCCCTTAAATAACAATGAACACACCAGGGAACATTCCGTACCCACTGATATCTACGATTACCAAGCCGATCTGCATTATACTTACGACACCTTGTTCTTCGGAGGTATGTCTATTCGAGAACTGCAACGACACGTCGAAGAAGCCAAATCAAAAGATCGTGTGTTTGCCGGTTTTCTTCTCATGGGAATCCATACTTCTGCTAATGTGGATCTCTATGTCGTGGCTGGAGGAAATGAATTCTCTGTCGGTTCTATTGCTATTCTTGGAGGCAGCAAGGAGATGACCTGGAGATTCGACAGAGTTTATAAACATGAAATCACCCATGCTTTAGAATCTCTTGGCGTGGATAAGTTTGCCGAATATACTCTGCGGGTAGATATCAAGGACGTCAACGGTACAGCTTTGCCACCGACAACAATCCCTGCGCCAATCGTCATTTTTGTACCCGGACACGGTAAAGTTGAATTTAATTTTGTTTTTTAATAGTGTTATTTAGTAAAGTAAGAATAATTTTGATTAGAGAATCACTCGTACTTTAAGAATGTTTGAATAGTAACCAACTTCTCACTAGTATATTTAATTGCCTAACTTGTCTTTTCTCTAGTGACATTTTAATTTGACTGGCGTAAAATAAAGTGCAATATACTTAATTTTCATATGTAAATAAATATATAAAACCAAAATTATACCACATTAGATAAAATATATCCCGTTATAATTTTGTGGGGTTTATATATAGTATAAGTTGATAAAGATTAATGGACAACTGTAATATCATACCGGACGACATCGTACAATCATGTCTCTAAAGCGTATGACTTAATAAGTTTGTTTAGAGGTGCTTGTGCAAAATATTACTGATTGAGACTTCCCTAAACTCAGTTTCCAATCAACAATACTACTGAGCGGTGTCATATTTTAGCTCTATTCAGCTCTGTAGTAAACGCCTGGGCAACCAAATACAGTATTTTTTCAGAATTCATTTTTACTAAAATTTCTGCTATCATAAGACAGAAATATATTTTGTGATTGAATCATTAAAAGGTTCCATAAATTCGAAATTTTTTAAACTAAATAAAATGAAAACTATTGTTGGAATATCAGAGAGAGGAGGAAGTCATCATTTCCAGAATTGTTAGATAGTTTACTTACTTCCTTTCGGAATATGCGGAGGAAGGAGACTGAGTATTCACGGCAAAACGTAGAGCAAAAGCAATAATGTTATGATATTCATCCAAACAGTTATTGATATCACCTCATCTAAGAATATCAAGTAACAAGAAATACAAGTTATTTCATGTATATTAATGTAATTGTCACAGATTTATAAAATGCTGTCTACACTTATCAACTTTTTTATTTGTTTATCCTCAAATAAATCAAATTTAAATGCAACCAATTAAAATTACTGCCACCTTTGACTTCCAAAGTAAACACTAATGAATTAGACTATTTTTTGATGAGATACTATCATTAAACTTTTATTTTCCTTTATTTATAAAGAATGTGTTTACAAATTTCAGTATTATCTAAGATAATTAAGGCTTCACATAATATATCTCAATCAAATTTACTATGTAAACAACCAAAGCGAATGTAACATACAGAAATTACTTAACTTTTCTTCTCAGGTATCTTTTTCAATTTTCAATATATAACACTCTCATGATAGAAAAATTAAGATACCATCGATGAGACAGAATATTGTCAGGTACTCATTTTATATTTATTGATTGCATTTACAGCTGATGTTGATGTCAAGTTCGATGAACAACATCGTTCCCGAAAAAATGTTGAGGGTATGACTAAGTCTGAAATGGACGATCTTCGAAAAGCCATGGCCGCCTTCGCTGCAGATAAAGGAGTAACCGGTTATCAACAAGTCGCTGCTTTCCATGGATCAACGAAATGGTGCCCCAGTCCAGACGCTGCCCAAAAGTATGCTTGTTGTCATCACGGCATGGCAACTTTCCCACACTGGCATAGATTAATCACTTTGAACTTTGAAAACGGCTTGAGACGAAACGGTTACTCTGGTGGTATTCCTTACTGGGATTGGACACGCCCTATTGAAGCCCTTCCCACTCTTGTATTGGAAGAACAGTACACAGATGGCAATGGCGAGAGTCATCCGAATCCGTTCTTTAGCGGTGCCATTGATGAAGCTGGTGCTGTTACAAGTCGAGCACCGTCTGAAAATCTTTTTAAGAAACCTGACTTTAGAAAGTATACCGAACTGGCTAATGAGATCATTTATGCTCTTGAAAAGGAAGACTTCTGTGACTTTGAAGTTCAATTTGAGATTGCCCATAACCATATCCATGCTTTGGTTGGTGGCACAGAAGCTTTCTCTATGTCTTCATTAGAATACAGTGCATTTGATCCAATCTTCATGCTTCATCACAGTAATGTGGACAGAATCTGGGCAACCTGGCAGGCATTGCAAAAATTCCGAGGAAAACCCTACAATTCGGCCAATTGTGCCATCGAATTGTTACGTAAACCAATGTCCCCGTTCAGTCTCGCAAGTGATATCAATCCAGATGCAATGACGCGTGAACATTCTGTTCCTTTCGATGTTTTTGATTACAAGAAAAATTTCCATTATGAATACGACACTTTGGAACTGAACGGTTTGTCCATTCCGCAATTATCACGAGAAATCAATCGACGAAAGTCCAAGAATCGAGTGTTTGTCACTCTTATGTTAGAAGGTCTGAAGAAGTCTTTGCTTGTCCAGTATTACATTAAGGATGATGGATCTGACAATCAAATGAAGGCCGGAGAATTCTATGTTTTGGGCAGCGAAAATGAAATGCCCTGGAAATTTGACCGCGCCTATAAATCTGACATCACACACGTTATGGATGAAATGAAACTTCATTATACTGACAAATATCATGTTGAATACAAAATCACCGACATGACTGGGGCTGAGGTATCAGACGTCAAACTAGAATCGTCAGTGATCTTCGAACCTGGCCTTGGTGAGTACTGAATTTTGTGTATTTTGTTAATAGTATTAAAACCGATATGTGATATTATGAAGCAGTAACATGTTCAGGCTAGTCAACTATTTAGTACATTAATGAATAACGCTTTTAATTTAAATCTATTTGTTTTTCGATAGAATTTCATTTCTTATCAACTCATTTTTAATCTTATACATTAATAACCTGTATTGAATATTATTCGGTAAAAAACTTGGCATCAAAATTAAACTCATAACTGTATTAATCTACGGAATTGTGGTGCAAATCTACTATATGTACATATACGGTAAATTTGCAAACCATTGAAACAACTTGAGAATTTGAAAAATGGTATATAATTCCAAAATTTTGCTCATATAAGGAAATATTTAATCAAATAAGAAATTCTATCTCTTAAAAGTTTTTCCCAAAGATAAAAAAGTATTGATTTGGATTTATTTCTTAAAAATTATTTTATTTCAAAATGTTTCAACTACATTGACTCAATAGCTTCATTGATTCAGTGTAGTTGTTCCACTTCAAGTCAGTTGAAAGAGTGAGGTCAAGCACTAAAATACTTGGGTATTGAACATTCTGGGCCTCAATGACTGCCATCAGTCTCTTAAAAGATCCGGATACAAATTTTCGCTTTGACCACAAGTATATTATCCTTCTTTATTGCCAAACTCAGTTTCGGACAAATTTAGCAGATATATTTCGATATTTAAATGTGAGATTTAAATTGTATGATTTTATATTTCTTTTTGGCATTGTGTTAAATTATTCTCAAACAATTTTTAAATCTTTTCTGAGGGTTACTGAAATGCTTTCTTCCCAATCATAAAAAGAGACCTTATTCTGTTTAGTCAGAATTGTCGAAGTAGGCCTGATTAATAAGTTTTCAGCACCTCTTCGAATATATGTAACCTTATCTAGCACAATATATATATATATATATATATATATATATATATATATATATTCAGGCATTCTTGGCTAAACGAAAAATAATTAACTATTGTTTTTTTTTATATAAAACTATATTGTTTTTTTTTTATATAAAACAGTATCTAATGAAAAACATAAATGCATGTTCTTCAGTAAAAATGTTTTTATTTAACAAATTCATTATTTAATATGTTTTTTGTTTTTTTTTACTTCAGGCCATTTTGGAGAGGGAAGGCGTTGGATCAGCCCCGTTACGAGCGCCAGTCGCATCAGGAAGAATTTGGAAGACTTAAGTGATGGCGAGATGGAGTCATTAAGAAACGCCTTCAAGCAAATGGCACGTGAAGGCAAATATGAAGAAATCGCTGCCTTCCACGGTGTCCCTGCTCAGTGTCCAAATGAAGCTGGCACAATGGTGCATACATGCTGCCTTCATGGAATGGCAATATTCCCCCACTGGCATCGTCTTTATGTTGCTCTTGTAGAAGATGAGTTATTATCCCGAGGATCAGGAGTGGCAGTACCGTACTGGGACTGGGTCGAACCTTTCGATGAACTCCCACATTTAATCAACGAAGCAACCTTCTATAATTCACGTACCCTTCGAATTGAGCCAAATCCTTTCTTCAACGGAAAGATTACCTTTGAGAATGCGATAACAGATCGAGATCCCCAACCAGATTTATTTGGCAATACATATTTATACGATCACACATTATTCGTTTTCGAACAGACAGATTTCTGCGAGTTTGAAGTTCACTTCGAGGTTCTTCATAACACCATTCATTCTTGGCTAGGAGGAAGAGATGCCCATTCGATGTCGTCTCTTGATTATGCTGCCTATGATCCAGTGTTCTTCCTTCATCATAGCAACGTTGATCGATTGTGGGCCATTTGGCAAGAGCTTCAGCGTTATCGGAAGTTGCCATACAACGAGGCCAATTGTGCATTGCCACTTCTCAACGAACCGATGCGCCCTTTCAGCAACAAAACAGCCAACCAGGATTGGTTAACATTTACTTATAGTAGACCCAACGATGTCTTTGACTATCAGAACGTCTTACATTACAAGTATGATACCCTTTCTTTCGCCGGTCTCAGCATTCCACAACTGGAAAGAATCATAGAAAAAAACAGAGGAAAAGACAGAATTTTTGCAGGGTTTTTACTTCATGGAATCAAAGCTTCTGCTGACGTCCGCATTTACATCTGTGTACCGACTGGTGTAGGGGAAGAGAATTGTGCCAATTACGCTGGTATCTTCTCCATTCTTGGAGGAAAAACTGAAATGCCATGGAGATTCGATCGTCTTTTCCGCTACGAAATCACGGGTGAATTGAAGAAATTGGGTCTTAATCAGAACAGTCACTTCCGAGTCTCAATGGAAGTAACTGCTGTCAATGGATCTAGGATCAATGAAAAGCTTTTCCCTAATCCAACAATTGTTTATGTCCCCAGCCAGGGTAAGAATACCTTTTACGAAATATATACAAATTTATCTTGTCTTTCTCTTCCATTTCACCCCGTACACCTAAATAATAATAATTTGAGTGCAGAGTGTCAAATAACGATCTTTTCATTGACACCGCCATTATTTTAAGTACCTTCTCTTCTTGGTAATGTTTATTGTTCTAAAAAGTGATGATTAGAATTTAAATAAAACCTAAACACAAGATGAAAGGAAATTTAGAGTTTCTTGTTTTTGCGATTATACAACAAAAATATTAAACACTATTTATTTATTTACTATTTATTTACAAGAATAATCTTATATTTAGTACCTTCTAAAAACAAATACAATTTAAACTAATGTAATGCAATATTTATCATTTACCAATTTAAAAGACAAATATAAAAACATTAACTATAATGAAATTATCGATATCGATCATTTTATAAAGTTTGAATCAATTGGCAATTAAAGAAGCATTCCAATAAACAATCTAAGAAACATTAAATAATCTATAAATTCACTTTCTTCTGTTTAGGTTTTATTACAATTCTAATTATCACTTTTGAAAATAATAAATATTGCCGAGGAGTGAAGGTAGTTAAAATAATAGCGGTGTCAAGGGAAAAACCGTCCTTTTGAAATCACGTTGTTTTTTTTTTTTCTTCTTTTTTTTCACAATTCTAATAATCGCTTTTTAAAACAACAAACATTTCCGGGGGTTGAAGGTAGTTAAAATAATAGCGGTGTCAAGGGAAAAACCGTCCTTTTGAAATCACGTTGTTTTTTTTTTTCTTCTTTTTTTTCACAATTCTAATAATCGCTTTTTAAAACAACAAACATTTTCGGGGGTTGAAGGTAGTTAAAATAATAGCGGTGTCAAGGGAAAAACCGTCCTTTTGAAATCACGTTGTTTTTTTTTTTCTTCTTTTTTTCACAATTCTAATAATCGCTTTTTAAAACAACAAACATTTCCGGGGGTTGAAGGTAGTTAAAATAATAGCGGTGTTAAGAAAAAAACCGTCACTTTCAAACCTCATTGTTTTCTTCTTTTATGTTTTTTTTTTTTTTTCCGGGCACGACTCTTCAGGTTTGCCGAAATTTATTTCTCTTTATATTCAGGGTGTCCCGGAAACATGTACTCACTTTTTAACTTCGTCACCAGTTTGAATATTTATAAACATAAATTCAATATTTAATTTAAATCGCTAATCTTCTTTGTAATTTTTGCAAATCAATAAACAATAATATCTATTAGTCATAACAATCACGTTTGCAAATCCATAACCACTGCTTAACCATCTCTTCTACTCTAATAGTTTCTTTTCTCGCACTTCTCGCCTGTGCAACTCCCTTCCATTTACTTGCTTGCCCGATAGCTACAATTTCTTAAGGTTTAAATGCAACGATTTAATGTAGATCTGTTTAAGATGTACTTTCGTGATGACTATGTAGTAGTAGCGTTTATTCCGAGCTCCGCGAAGGGACGGGACTGGAATTCGAGTTGGCGTCTTTCTATTTAAAGAAAAAACATTATTTTCTCTGCTATATTAGTAAGATTAATACTATTTTCCAC
The DNA here is from genome assembly GCA_037127315.1 of Ascarosepion bandense. Taxonomy (NCBI): domain Eukaryota; kingdom Metazoa; phylum Mollusca; class Cephalopoda; order Sepiida; family Sepiidae; genus Ascarosepion; species Ascarosepion bandense. The sequence continues at coordinate 2,324,397 of JBBBDQ010000708.1, forward strand.
ATGTTTGTCAGTTTCTCTGACAGCAAGATGCTTTTGGTTACGGAAAAATGAAAAAATATAGGAATATTGAAAAAACTAAATAAAAAGTCTATGTGAGTTGGAAATTCATAAAATATTATGCTTGATATATTTAATCTTAAATAAAGCACTGTTCAGTAATGCAAGCAAAGTTTCCACACATTTTCTTTCGTAAATCAATTATTTTTGTCTCATTTTTAACACAACACAAACTTGATGAGAAAAACCTTTGCAGCAGTCGATATTCTAGAGGCAATGAATCTCATGAATTTCGTTTTGATTAAAGAAAGGATTTCTTATCAGAGTGTTTTGCAGCGACCGAAAATTCGCGAAATGAAATAGGCTAAGCGACTTTTATATTACAGTGTGACCCGGATATAAGAGAGTTGTCGGGACCGGATAAACGTTCTCTTATATCCATGTTTCTCTTATATGCGGGTTTGGTCTATTTTATATACTTTACTACAGGCTCTAATTTGGGACCAGATAAAATCTATCTTATATCCTGGTTATCCTGTATTAGATTATTTATTTACAAGAATAATTTTAAATTTACAAGTTTATAAAAAATATGTGAACCAACTTTTCTTTTTCTTTTTCCTTTTTTTTTAATCCTTTTACCTCAAGCAAAGCGGGACTGCCACTATTGTCCTGGGAGTTGCAGTAAAAGAAAAAAACTGGGTACAGTGGGTAATGAAATAAGGATATAATATTAATAGGATCCAAGAAGATGGCAGCTGATGTTGCATTTAATCTTTTAGACATTGTAGCTATCAGTGGAGGGAATTCCACACGGCAGAAGTGCGGGAAAGGAACTGTACCATTAAAAGTGGTGACATTTAACTATTTCAACGATAAAAGGGTGGGACCTAGATGCCAGTCTAGTAGCATGCTTAAATTCACGTGGACGGGGCACTAGGAAAAGGCGCATTAGAGCAATTGCCATGAAAATATTTGTAGAAAATCAGAGGGAAACAAAGTCATGACCTTTTACGTTGTAGATCCTTTTTTGGATTTTATGTGCGTTGTGGTGCAGTGGATATCGACTCGGAACAAGAGATCGGGGTGCCGATTTCAAATTCCAGTTGAATTCCTTTCATTCACTTACGCACAAATACCCTTTGGTAAAGATATTAATCCGTCTCTTTCCTTCAGTTATGGGTTAAATGAAAGAACAAATTCGGCTCTATAGCCTTGGCTGGCAACCAGTCTACCGCAGAAAGCAATGGTAACCTACTGCGGGATAATCTTCTGCCTAGTCAGTCATGTCTCTTTCGAGACATGATCGCCCAAAGCGTGTATCACGTATGGCATTTTAACTGACTGAATGACTGATCAAGAAATTCTTATAGATAAATTTATAAAAATGTCTATGAACAAAAAAAGAGAGAAGAAAATACATAACGACAAATAATTGTATTTATTAATTTTGAAAAAAGTGCATTTTCAGGACATTTTTATATTTGTTTTTCTACATATATTCGCATATATTTTTCTAGTATATATGTATATGTTAAATTCATTTTTTTAAAAATTCATTTCCGTGTAAGATCATAACAGTGTTATTTGCTAACACCGGCATATTTTCCGACATACGCCGCTGTTGACGGGCTGATTATTCAGTCGATACAGATAACGAATATATATTCTAAAATTTGGTGTGCGTTGTGGTGCAATGGATATCGACGAGAAACTGGAGAACCAAGTTCGAATTCCAGTTGAATTCGTTACATTCACTTACAAACATATACCCTTGGGAAAGATATTAATCCGTTGCTTCTTCCTCCAGATATGGGTTAAATAACATCACGGATTGGGTCATATATCCTTGGTTGGCAACCAGTCTACCGCAGAAAGTAATGGAAACCTACTGCCGAAAAATCTTTCGCGCTGTCAGTCATGTTTCTTTTGAGACATGATCACCCAAGCGTGTATTACGTATGGCAGTTAACTGACTGACTGATTGAATGCTATAATAATAAATGAAAATGAGTGTCTTATATGTTATTAGATACATTCGTTGTATGTACTTTTTTATGTTTGTTTCGCTTATTCAAATTGTGTGATGAACAAAGTATTTATACAGTACATAATTTTTTATATATCATCTTCTTACTTTTTTCACAGATGAATTTAAAGATGGCGGCTGGAGTAATGTTGTCACTAGCGCCAAACGTATTAGAAAGAACCTGAAGCATATTTCTGCCGATGAGATGTTATCCCTAAGAACCGCCTTCAAACGCATGACGGACGATGGAAGATACGAAGAGATTGCCGCTTTCCATGGTCTACCTGCTCAGTGCCCCAACGCTGATGGTAGTATGGTGCACACGTGTTGTCTGCACGGTATGCCGACATTCCCACATTGGCATCGACTCTATTTGTCTCTTGTTGAAAATGAGCTTCAGGCTAGGGGCTCAGCTTTGTCGGTGCCTTACTGGGACTGGATTGAGCCTTTTGATAAACTTCCCAGTCTGATAGCCGACCAGACGTTCAGAAATCCTGAAAACAACCAAGTGATCGCGAATCCTTTCTTCAAAGGAGCAATTTCGTTCGAAAATTCCGAAACGACTCGAAATCCGCAACCCGAACTCTTCAGCAACACACATTTTTTGGATTACACTTTACTTGCGTTTGAACAGACTGACTTCTGTGATTTCGAAGTACAGTTCGAAGTCCTTCACAACTCCATCCATTCGTGGCTAGGCGGGCCAAATATTCATTCGATGTCTTCACTCGATTACACCGCTTATGACCCCGTCTTCTTTCTACATCACAGTAATTGCGATCGCCTGTGGGCCATTTGGCAAGAACTACAGCGCTACAGAAAATTAGATTATAATGTTGCTAATTGCGCACTTCATCTGCTTAACAAACCTATGCGCCCCTTCAGCAATAGTACGGCTAACCAAGATAAGTTAACCCACACTCACAGCAAACCAAACGACGTGTTCGATTATCAAAACAACTTGAATTATAAATACGATACACTTTCCTTTTCGGATTTGAATATCATCCAGTTAGAGACCTTCCTTGAGGGTCGCAAATCACGCGACCGAGTGTTCGCTGGTTTCATGCTTCATGGTGTGAAGGCATCAGCGGACGTCCGCATTTATATATGTGTACCAATCGATGCTGTTCTCGAAAATTGTCATAACTATGCTGGTGTCTTCTCTATTCTGGGTGGAGTGACAGAAATGCCTTGGAAGTTCGAACGTGTCTACCGTTATGAGCTCACAGACGAAATAAATAAACTTGGGCTCAGTGCCAACAGTCAGTTTAGAATTTCTACTGAAGTTACAGCTGTAAATGGTTCTAAAATTCTACAGAAAATCTTCCCTACGCCTTCAGTTATTTTCGTACCTGCCCAAGGTAACTAAAAACTGTTAATAGTTTACCTTAATTCATTATTTCCTTGTAGTACCTACGAAATAAAACAAAAATCTAAGTCTTCAGAAAGAAAAAATGTAATAAACTTCAATTGATTTTATGGAACACTAGCAGTATAGCCCGGGGTTGCTCGGGTGTAATGAAAGCTTTAAAACTAATCTATGGTCCTGGAGCTCAGACTCAGCCTAAAGAATATTTGTGTGAAGTTTGGTGAGAATCGGATAAAAATTGTGGATTTGTATAAAGGGCATACAGACAGATAAACAGACACACACACAAACATCTTGCCTTATATATATATATATAGATATTATCGATTTTCTGCACTATTGTAAGAACTGCAACCTTAAAACATCTGAATATCGTTTCTTATGTCTTTGTCTATGAGTGTATCAAATTTGATTAAAATCGGACCACTCTTTCTATAACCCGATTTTTACGATTATCGATTTTTGATATTTATCGGGGGTACCTCGACACAAGACCTAGCTAAGAACACTCGCAGATGCTTATAGTACAACTGTGTAAAGTTTTAAGAAAATCAGTTCAGCCGTTTCGGAGTCTATAGGCAACAGACTCAAACACACACACACACACAGATAAAGTTCCATTTATAAATAAGTTTAGTTAATATATGGGTTCTATATATGAATATATTATTCAAAGAAACATGTTTGAGATAGATAAATATTATATGCATAATATATATCTATCTCAAACATGTTTCTTTGAATAATATAGACATATTATGTTTACTTATTTTTATACTTACTCTTTCCAGTTGCCTAATTAGTTTCTTGATGTGGATATGATGTGGATATGTTATTCAGCAAGAAAGACATTTTTTTTTTAGCCAAGAAATTTCGACATTTTCTAAGATTATCTTCAGGGGTGAATTGCAATGTCAAACAAGCGATTGTAACTTCAATAAAACGTCTATTGTAATAATGATTTTTAAAAGCACGCACGAATGCGCTCTGTTGCAAAGAATTTCAAGAAACTAATGTTAAATATTCATACACTAAGTTCTTCAGTGCCGTCAAATGTATGATCATCACTTTAACAGCAAGGATTAATTTGGGGTTAATTTGCAAGACTGTGTCGACTTTCAAGAAACTGAAGTTAATATGGTATTTTGTTTCGATTAAAAACCAGAACAGTCTACAGAACTATTTAAGCATACTTTTTCATACCAATGAAGAATTGAGTTTTTATCTATATTTCTGAGATGAGGCAGTATTTACATTATTTACATTATTCGGACTATTGTCCTCATCTTTGTTGCCATTTGTACAACATTAAGGCCATTGTACACTCAGCCCTTCTTTAGGTGGTAGGAATTTCGAACCAAACTCTTTATTACAATCACTGGGGTATATGAATTTCTTCCCTTGCGTAGTAGTGCCTCTTCTAGTAATAATGAGTTATCTCACTCTAACCCTGCAAGTGACTTGTTCACCACTGCTGTAGTATGGTATTGAACTCACAAATCTTGCATGGTTAGGAGATAACTCATGACTTCCAATCGAGGTTTCCTGCAAGGAATGGGGTTCATATACCCCAGTGATTGTAATAAATGGTTCGGTTCGAAATTCCTAGCAACTGAAGAAGGCTGGAGCGTACAACGACCGAAACGTCGTACAAATGGCAACAAAGATGAGGACAATAGTCCGAATAATGTAAATACTGAAGATTTGAGTTAAAATTGTGATTATGAGTTTTGGTGTTTTTATAAAGAAAAATATTTCAATTTCAAATTACTAAATCCCACACAGTGACACGTGTTAATCAAACTGTCACCAGTGATAATATTTATTCAGTGAAAATAACGTTTTCACCTTTTTAAACCATTGGTGATTTTCACTAATGAAGATCATACGTATAAAGATCTTTTTCTTTTGAAACAGAAAACATTCATAATATTTTTTCTGTAATGAAGAAATAAGTTTTTATATTTAAATGAATAAATTAGAAACAAATCACACGCAGCAACATGTATTAATTACAATGTCATCAGTGATAATATCAGAAGACGAGTTCATGTTTTTTAATAATAGAAAAATCCTCTTTCCAAAAACAAAACTTCCCCCCGTTTATAAGGCATATGCTTACGCATATGACCATTGGTAGAAAAAATAACTGAAATAATTTGTAAGAAAAATCACCTTGTATCTTTTTAGTAGTGTAGTCTAACTTGTTATAATTCATAGATCATCCTGCCCATTGTTCAAAAACAGTTGCCTACTAAAAAAGTGCATATCCTAAGTGTTTCAGCGCTATCAAATGTAAAATTATTATCTTGTTCTTGTTTAACAACAAGGATTGATTCGGGATTAATTTGCAAAGACTTTCAAGAAACTGAAGCTAATATGGTATTTTGTTTCGATTAAAAACAAACAGAACAGTCTACCGAACTACTTAAGCATATTTTTTCTTTCCGATGAAGATATTAGCTAAAATTGTGATTATGACTTTCGGTATTTTATGAAGAAAAAATTGATAAAATATTTAAATTTCTTTTGCAGAACGCTATGCGAGAACTTCGAAATCAAAATCCGTCCGAGGTAATTTGGTGCGAAAGAACGTTGATCGTTTATCTTTGCAAGAGGTCAACTCTTTGGTGCACGCCTTGAAACGTATGCAAAAAGATAGATCTTCCGATGGCTTTGAGTCGATTGCGTCCTTCCACGCTCTTCCTCCACTCTGCCCGAACCCAACCGCTAAGCATCGCTATGCTTGCTGTCTTCACGGTATGGCTACTTTCCCTCAGTGGCACAGATTATATGTCGTCCAATTTGAACAATCACTGAACAGACACGGTGCCATTGTCGGTGTGCCATATTGGGATTGGACATATCCTTTGAAGGAGGTTCCACATTTACTGACGTCTGAGAAGTATACTGACCCATTTACTGGCGTGGAAACGTTTAACCCATTCAATCATGGTCACCTTTCCTTCATCAGCCCCGAAACAGAGACCGCACGTGATGTCAGTGAGCATCTGTTTGAGCAGCCTGCACTTGGAAAACAGACCTGGCTCTTTAACAATATCCTTCTAGCACTGGAACAAACCGACTATTGTGACTTTGAAGTTCAATTTGAAATTGTTCATAATGCCATTCATTCTTGGTTGGGTGGAAAAGAAATTTACTCATTAAACCATTTGCATTACGCTTCTTATGACCCAGCTTTCTACCTCCATCATTCCAATGTTGATCGTCTTTGGGTTATTTGGCAAGAATTGCAGAAATTCCGTGGCCTTCCAGCTTATGAGTCCAATTGCGCTATTGAATTGATGTCTCAGCCTTTGAAACCATTCTCTTTCGGACCTCCTTATAACCTGAACCCAGTGACAACCAAATATTCCAAACCGGCTGATGTGTTCAATTACAAAGATCACTATCATTATGAATACGACATGTTGGAAATGAATGGAATGTCTATTGCACAGCTGGAGTCTTACATTCGACAAGAGAAACAAAAAGATCGGGTTTTCGTTGGATTTTTGCTTGAAGGATTTGGCAGTTCTGCCTACGCCACATTCGAAGTACGTATAAGTTTTTTAACATTATTTTTTTTTGTGCTCTGATATCTTAAAACGAAAAGTAACCCTAACTCATGTATGATTTGAAGAAGTACCTTCATTTTCGTTATCTTTACCACAGTGCCTGGTTAATGTTTGCCTCACCATTATGTTGCTTTTCTTATTTTCTCTAATTATATTTTAGCAAAGTCACGGATCTTAATGCCAAAAGTTCGTACTCGTCAAACACTTTTAAACCGGAAGCTATTTGCTGAAGGAACTAATTTAACCATGACTCCCACTTATGTAACAGTTTAACGACCTAATATTGTCCTTCTGATTCTATCAGATTTTGAAAATTCGCATCATTTTATGACATCTTAAAAATCATTACACATATTCTGAACTAGTATCTTTATTTTGTTTGTCTTTATCACTGTTTTCGATCACTGTTTGCTTTGGCCTTCTTTAAGTACACACTACTTTCTTCGGTCGGTAAATTTGCCAGTATATTACCGTTTTCAAGGTCACGGATCTTAATGCCAAAAGTTCGTAATCGTCAAAGACTTTCAAACAAAACTGAAAGATATTTGCTTCTTTTTATCGGTGAATTAATTTAACGATGTCCCTTAATTGATATGGAATAGTTTAACATCCATATGTAGTCTTTCTGATTACACAGTCCTCCTGATGACCTGTTAAACGTTTCCAGTCCCAACCGTCTGCTTGAGCGGTTAGCCTATTTCCGTTGCAAACGTATGCTCAGACATATTTGTGCTCGTTCAACATTCTCTGTGGGTGTTGAAGAAGCACAAATGTGCTGGTGATTTACCCTAATCCAACTTTAGTTACAGTTTCCGAGATAGAGAGTGTGTGTATAATCTGGCGTAATGAATAGCTTGAATGAGGTTAATGCGCTCAAATACTCGGTCACGATGACTAGCCTAACCATCGACAGCTTTTACGGAGTTCCGTCTACCCAGTTTTCTTCACTAAGCTTAGGTTAAACCATAGTATAATTTCCAGGTATTTTCTATCAGTGCTTTCCGCTGTTTCGTCTCCAACAAACCGAGAACATGAAGGAGCTATCTCGCAGAAAAATTGTTGTGGGATCTTCCCTTTTTATATGATAATTAACTCGATTTGAGTATACATATACTCCTGTCATAGAGAGAACAGGGACTGATCCGTAATTTACCGAACGATACCGAAGTTACACAGAGAATACCGCGTCAGCCAGAATAATATTACACAGATATACTATTTCCATCACAGCTTCAATTCAAAGACTTATATATATATATATATATATATATATATATACGCGTTCAGGAAATTTCATTGCCGATACAAACTGCAAAGAGGAACGATCGTTTTATTAACTTCTTTATGAGAATATACAAGAGGGACAATCAACAAGTTTATCTTCATACTCTGCCTGGTGGCAAACGCTGCTGGTGGCACCAGGGGTGGCGGTCCCCCCATAGTCACCGAAACATTGACATCACCCCTGGTCGGCGGCTGATGAAGACAGGGTATTACACGTGCTAACACACGTTGTATGTTAAAAATATATTCTTTACTAATCGTATTCCTGGATTTACTAACCTGAATTCCAGTTGCATCTTTACGTTTAATATAACCTATTTTACTATCTCAAATATCTGTTTTGTTGCCCATTATTTTGTGTGGTTCCCCACCCGGAATCCACAACAAAAATCTACCATGGTGAAATTGAAACAGCTCTGACCACTCGACTACACGACCATTTTACTTAGTAAATAAGTAAAAAGAAATCTTGTCTCGTAGTAACTGATATCAAGTTATGTTCACAGACTGTTACTACTGTTGAGAGTTTGTTTGTCAGTGTGCCACACAGTTGTAGCCATATTACAAACTTAACTGTACTTAGTGAATGTCTAGATACGAATTCATTAGTAAAACGACGTAAATACTTCATGTTGCAACTTTAGAAATTAGTTACTAGTTTGTTGTTTTAAAATTGCTAGATTTTGAAGCAACTTTTCTATTTCGAATGTAATACTTAAAATTTTAGAATTTTAGACAAATATACGTTTTATGCCTGTCTATTCATATTCACAACGTTTCGGCTGTTGCACGATCCGGCCTTCTTTAAGATCTATCTATACTTCTATAAATGAGGTATTGTAACTACACTATTTACATTGTTCGAACCGTTGTCCTCATCTTTATTGTCATATCCACTTTTTTGAAATCTGTATATATTTCTAAGATGAGGTATCGTAACTATTTGCACTATTTACATTGTTCCTACCGTTGTATTCATCTTTCTTGCCATATTCACGACGTTTCGACTGTAGTACGCCTCGGACTTCTTCAGTTGATACATTGACAATAAAGACAAGGTCAACAGTTCGAGCAATGTAAATAGGTACGTTTATAATATTCAAAATAGAATGACAAGAAGGCAAACAAAAAAAAAAAAAAAGAAAAACACTCCACAATCGTCAATAGGTGAAATACGCTTGAACCTTTGACTCGATTCTAGTCGGATTCAATGTAATTGGGGTTTTGCACCAAACTACCCTTAACTTCGTGGGTATATATCCTCACATTTTCTATTGCTAATGTACCTGAAATAAGGCCCAAGAGCCCCTCAAGAAAGGGGGTTTCTGAATAAGGTTGTTGTATGAAAAATAAAAATAAGATGAAAAAAGCAAAGTTTATGAAGATAAGTGGGACAGATGAGTGTTAATCCTAGACATGAAGAGGTTAAAATGGTATTTTGTAAAGTTTGGTGAGATAATTTATTTGTTTTTTTAATTCAGATTTGCCCAGACTCAGGTGATTGCCATGAAGGAAGTCATTTCTCTGTGTTAGGTGGAAGCGCTGAAATGCCTTGGGCTTTTGACCGTCTCTACAAAATGGAAATAACAAGCATTCTACGAGATATGAATTTGAATTTTGATTCTCACTTCACCATCAAAACAAAGGTCGTCGCTCAGAACGGAACCGAATTGTCTGAAGACCTATTACCAGAAGCAACCATCGTCCGGATTCCACCTTCCTGTAAATTATTAATTGCTTCTATTCTATTTCATTCTATTCTCAGTGATTTCGATTGAATGTATTTCATAGTGATTTTAGGATGACAGATCAAGTTTTTATTCATCGCCGATTTTCATTGCAAGTTCAAATTCCTTTCCTCTACACTGTGCCCGCATAACGACTGAGATAGCTGAGTTGTGCAATGGTCAGGTTTTGAGATCTGTACTTCAAAGACTGAGTTCCACATCAAGCAGAAATTCTTTTCTCTCGTATATGATAAACCAGTTTGGTTGCTCTATCTCTTTCTCTCTGTCTGTCTGTCTGTCTGTCTGTCTGTCTATATATATATATATATATATATATATATATATGCTGCGATGGCTAAATTGTCGCCATGTTATATATTTAATTTTGCCCATGAGCGTTTTTTGTCTTTGATTTTGTCAACTCCTCAGTAAAACTGGGTCTGTTGGACACCGATTGTGAGAAAAGTAGCATCATACTGCTATTCACTTCACCAGAAATTTGCCAACGGCTTGCTGTACTGCTTGACTATCGTGCCAGAAGCACTGATACGGACATTGCAGAGTGTTCTGGTGTTAATCTGAGGGAAGTGCAGAAGTTTTATAAAAAGTTGGATGAATCTAATGATGATTACGAAGGTATGGCAGATTTAAAAACTCACTCTGATACGAAAAATAACTTCCAAATTTGTTGTTGGTGAGGGCCTTAGACAGCAAAAATGAAGCCTACATCAAGTTTTTTAAGGATATAGTTCTGCCCTGGGTGGCTGCTGAAAGATCCTATGTCTGGCAAGGAGGACTGTGCACTAAGCCACACAAGCAGAAAAGCCAGTCATTGTTGTCAGGCAATTTCTGCGACCACATTACCTCTTACAACTGGCCACCTAACTCCCAAGATTGCAACCCCTTTGATTATTATGAGTGGGGCGCATTTTAGCGAGAGATCAACAAGTCTCCTTGTAACATCAAAGATGAACTGAAAGCAAAAGTTATGGCAGAATTCCCCAACTTAAACAAGGAGCCAGTAGAAAAAAGTTACATGTGATTCTGAAGTCGTCTGGAGACTGTGGCTGAAGCTGATTTTATTGAATAAATTGACTCTTTAGTATTTCAAGATATTATTGCGTAATTTTGGTAAATATATCTTAAAATGAGATGTTTTTGCTATTTTCGTTTTTGCGTATTTGAGATGACAATTTATTCATCACACACTGTATGCGTGTGTGTGTACTTTTTATTTTCATTTGTTTTGCTTTTGACAGATTTATCAAAAATACGAAATACATCCTCTTTTTCTATATAAACCCCTAAAGTCTGTCTATCTTTCATAATTGTCTTCCTTTTTCTCTAACAAAGATCGCTAACGCATTAACAAAACATGTAGTCTAGTGAATTGATGGATTTTAATAGATTGATCAGCTACAGATTTTTTTAAATATAATGTGTTCAATATTATCTTATGTCAACAATAGTCAACAGATAATGAAAAATTATTATTATTAATAATCTTTACACCCCAAAAAACACATATGTGTGTGTGTGTGTGCGTGTGTGTGTGTGTGTGTGTGTGTGTGTGTGTGTGTGTGTGTGTGTGTGTGTGTGTGTATTAACATTTTACGATCTCTATCTTTATATTTCTTTTTTTTTCTTTTTTTTGCACAGCACACGAACTTGAAGTGGCAATCCCATTAAACCGAATTAGACGAAATATCAATTCTTTGGAAACTCGAGATGTACAGAATCTCATGTCAGCATTGAAACGTCTGAAGGATGATGAAAGTGATTTCGGCTTCCAAACAATTGCTAGTTACCATGGCTCCTTGATGTGTCCAACACCTGACGCTCCCCAATACGCTTGCTGTCTGCACGGTATGCCAACTTTCCCACACTGGCACAGAGTCTATCTCCTCCACTTCGAAGAAGCTATGCGTCGTCACGGAGCCAGTGTAGCTGTTCCCTACTGGGACTGGACTACGCCGTCGTCTCATTTGCCTTCGCTTTTGGGAGATGCTGATTACTACGACGCTTGGACAGATTCTGTAATTGAGAATCCTTTCTTGAGAGGTTACATCAAACAGGAAGAAACTTACACCGTGCGAGACATTCAGCCCGAGTTGTTTGCGCTGTCAGAAGGTGGCAAAGAATCTACACTTTTCAAAAAAGCTATGTTGATGTTTGAACAAGAAGACTATTGTGATTTTGAAGTGCAATTTGAAGTGATCCACAATTCTATTCATTATCTTGTCGGTGGTCACCAGAAATACGCCATGTCCAGTTTGGTTTACTCTTCCTTTGATCCTTTATTCTACGTTCATCATTCAATGGTAAGCAGACTTACATACGTAGATAGGAGACCTTTGTAAGGCTTTCATTTAAAAATTCTCCTTTCAAACGTTTTCGACAATAACGTTAGAATTTATTTCAAATAAAAGATTTTGCTTTGTTTAGTTCAGCTGATAATAAAGTGTGCATAAAAATAAAACAAAATTATTGGTTTGGTCCTTGTCAATATCATAAAAAAGGAAAACAATATTTACTACTTTTAAATAGAATGTTGAGGTAATTACTGTCACACCTTCGTCTCTGCCAACATTTGTATCCTGCCAAGAAAAATATATTTTTGTTACATCTGTTTGTTGGACAGAATTCAGGTAAAAATCTACTCATGCCTTTCACAAATGCAATATGAACAAAAAAGTGAGACTGAATCTCGAACTCTGTTCTCAGTGTACGTTTTTCGTGCCAATAACCACACCGCAATTTTGAAAGATCATTCATCACTGCCTCAATAATCAAGATCTTAAAAAGCTGTAGAAATAAAAGTTATGGTCATGCCCTTTATTAATAAAAAAACAAAAACACGAGAAGCGTAATCAGAAAATAATGGAAATTTTGTGGAAAGCGTAATATATTTTCCAAACAATAGAAGGCCTAGTGGATGCCTGTATTCTAAGACTGGCGAGATAAATTCCATTATTAAAAATGTGTTATCAATTTGCAAAGATATGAAATAGTTATAAAAAATATTAAATTTCACAGGATGCTGAAGCGAATGCAAGTTTAAGAGTCTGTCATTTACATGAGAAAAAAAAAACATTAATAATAATCTTAGTAATCGCAAATATTTGTTCAACTCTTATAATACAAGTATTTTTTGCCTTGAGCTTAAATCTGTTAGCATTCTTATTCACATTGTTTTTGTTTTTTTTTCTATATCTGGTTTCAATCTTGGAATTGATATTTTACAGGTTGATCGTATGTGGGCCATCTGGCAGGATCTCCAACATTACCGAAAGTTGCCACATGATAAAGCGTATTGCGCCTTGGATGAAATGTCCTTCCCTATGAAACCGTTTATCTGGGAATCGAACCCCAATCCAGCAACTCGAGCCTTATCTACACCTAGCAAACTATTCGACTTTAAATCGCTTGGTTACAGTTATGATAACCTGGATTTCCATGGTATGAATACTGCTCAGCTGGAAGCCGCCATTAAGAAACAAAAGCAAAAAGACAGAGTTTTTGCGGGATTTTTACTGCACGGAATCAAAACATCAGCTGATGTTCATTTGAAGGTATGTAATGACGCTGAGTGTCACGATGCTGGCGTTGTTTTCGTGCTTGGCGGCGAAACAGAAATGCCATGGCATTTTGACCGAAACTTCAAGATGGACATTACCGATGTCCTCCATAAAATGGGCGTAGAACTTAAAACTCTTTTTGATCATGAAAGCAAATTACACCTCGAAGTCGATATAAAATCTGTTGATGGAACTACTCTGGATTCAGGAAGTCTTCCCAAGCCAACTCTAATATACACACCGGCTAAAGGTACGTCATTTTTAATAATGTCACTTGATTCTTGCAGAAAATGTGCGTCTATTACTTCGTAGTTTGTTTTTATTTGTAAATACGTTTTGATAATCTAAACTTATTTATAAATGAAACTTTGTCTGTGTGTGAGTGTCTGTGTGTGTGAGTGTATTCTTTACCTATAGACTCCGAAACCGCTAGACTAATTTTCTTGAAAACTTACACAGTTGTTCTATAAGCGTCAGCGAGTGTTCTTAGCTAGGTTTTGTGTCGAGATACCCCCGATAAATATCGAAAATCGATAATCGAAAAAATCGGGTTATAGAAGGAGTGGTCCGATTTTAATCAAATTTGATACACTCATAGACAAAGACATAAGAAACGATATTCAGGAGTTTCAAGGTTGCAGTTCTTACAATAGTGTAGAAAATCGATAATATATACACATATATATATCTGAAGAGTGTGGACGTCATTGTGATATAACCCGAGGAACCTTTCGGCCAACACTTGTCAAGGGTCACGTTGGCAAAGTTTATGAATAGGTAAGAAAGAGGACACAACAGAATGGAAAATTGGAAAATTTTTTTTTTTTTGCACTACTGGGAGCTGATGGAATTACGCTTAAAAATAAATTTATTGAGGAAATTTAAAACGTAAGGTGGGTGTAAACATATGAATTCCACAGAGTGAAAATAAAAAAGAAAAAAGGTTACACTCATAGACTCACCAGTAGTTGCAAAGAGCGTAAGAATTGCTCTTTCTGCCTGCACAGGCTCGGCTGTTGGATTTTAAGGCAAATGGCCTCCAATATACGCAGATGATGTAACGAACGAGCACTGTGCAGGACAGAAAACCAACTGTCCTCATAAGAAGAGGCACAAGCCGGATTGTCCAACAGGTGTTGGCCGATTGCTGAATCCAGCACGGCCTGAGTCGTTCTTATATTACTATTGGAATTACCCAAACGTAAATTCGCGGGGACATGCTGCGCTACCCGTGTCTCCAATCTCAGATTGGTTCGTCCTATGTATGCTGCACCGCAACAGCATTTGAATTTGTATACAACAGAATTTTTACGAAAATAGGACAACCGATCCTTAACAAAAGATGGAAAAACGGGCCTTGTTTTATAAACAACGCGCAATTTTACTGAATAATACCCCGACGAAATATTAGCCGAAACTTTATTAGTAACAGCAAGACACTGTCTACCATATATATATAAAAAATGAAAGGTGTTTGTGTGTGCGTCTGCTTATTTATCTGTATGTCTGTGTTTTTTTTAGCACTTTTATTTTAGTTTTTGATTCGGGTTTGTCTCTAAGTAGGTATAATTGTAGTTCTTAGTCTCAGCCATGATACCATTTACTCAGAGGACTTATTTAGCCTTCAAAATTCAGTTTACGACGAAAAAATATTATTTGATATCGATAGCAGGAAATCAAAATTTGACTTACATCCATTCATTTTTCTTTCAGTCTACGGTTTCGCTTTAACTGGAAACAACTATTGCTTTTTAGTCTTTCGTGCCAACCTCCAAAGAGTCTGAGCTCCAGGACCATTGATTAGTTTTAAAGCTTTCATTACATCCGAGCAACGCCGGGCTATACTGCTAGTTCTAAATAATTCTGTCGAGAATTTAATTTCACTTACTCTAATTCTAAAGGTTTTAATTCTTTGTTTGTCCTAGTAATGACGGAAGTCACACATCTGAGATTCTTAGACGTATACAGTGTAACCCTGATACAAGAGAATTGTCTAGACCGGAGAAAAGTTCTCTTATATCCGGGTTTGGTCCATTTTATATACATTACCACAGACTCTAATTTGGGACCAGAGAAATTCTCTATTATATCCTATTGTCTCTTATATCCGGGTTTCTTATATCCGGGTTATACTGTATTTTAATCTTTTTCTTGCTTTTTTTCACATTTCATCCCCACAACTTTGTGGTTGTATTTGAAGTTATCTTTTGCTCTGAGAAAAAGTATTTTTCTTTTTCCTTTTTCGGTGAATATGTTTTGTTTTCGTTCTTTTTATAATGACATGTTTCGATATATATATATATATATATATATATATATATATATATATATATATATATATATATATTAACGAAACTTGGTTATAAACAAACGACAATTTAAAATGAATTGTTTGAACATTATTTTTTATCGATACTCGTATTTAAGTAGATATTCTGTTTTTTTAATTAAACAGTATTATATATTTATATCTACCGGCCTGATTATTTACAATAAGTTGTTATTACGAAAATGTGTGCCATTCGACATGATTCGAACGTGCGACCCCTATCAATCCTGCCGCATTCATATAGATAGGTGTGAGTTTGTAACCCTAGGTTTCACGTTCTTGCGATCGTCAGACAAACTGATTATTTTTTTAAAAAATTGGATGTAGGGCTGCAGATATTCCTCTACTCTTGCGGAAGTGGTATTATGATATCAGCGGTTCCTTTTTTTTTTTTTTTAAAGGAACCGCTGATACCATAATCCTATCAGCTATTCTCTAGTTCAAACTACCACCATAACAATTGCATTACTAATCACTACTACCGCTTTAAAACAACTATTTGCTACCATAACTGTTATTATCATCAAATATTACTATCACCGTATTAGTCCGCAATCATCATTAACGTAAATTACTTCTCTCTGCCGTAGTAAAATTAATAGCACCACACATAAATACTAACAAGCATTACATTACAAATTAGAATTTCTACCATTTAAATATGCGCAACCACAAAAATGAAGCTAATAACCGACTTTAAAATAAAAACTAAGACTACAACCTTAAATAAAATAATAGCAATTTTTACCTATCATAGTTTCACACAGACCTCATCATACGTACATATGTACGTACGAGAAATCTACAACTGTCCGCGCGTTGACATCGCTACACTATTCGAATACACCAACCGAATGCGTATGCATGTGCGCAACGGCACATATATACATATATATGCCGAGCCCCACACGAATCTCATATATATTTATGTAAGTCCTTGTGGGCGGACGCGCGTGTGTGTGTGTTTCTTTGCTCTCGTCAATGGGTGTACAAATGTGTATATATGTCTGCGTCTGTCATGAAGACAGACACCCCCCCCCATTTCCACAAAAATACACGAATATACGCAGCTCTACATACAGGATTCGAATCTGCGGCCCCTATCCACCTAAGGAAAGCCACTATGTGATCTGCTGCGTCTTAGACCACGAATCTTGCCGAATGACACACATTTTTGTAAAAAAAATTATCGTAAATAATCAGGCCGGTAGAAATAAATATATAATACTGTTTGATTAAAAACAGAATATCTACTTAAAAATAATGTTCAAACAATTATTTCAAATTGTCGCTTGTTTATAACCAGTTTCGTTAATCTTCGTTAATTTCCGTAATATATATATATATATATATATATATATATATATATATATATATATATGTCTGTGTATTTTTCTGCTTAAATGTATGTGTGTGTGCGTGTGTGTGTGTGTGTGTGTGTAAGTTGAAAATATAGATTAAATGAGAAAGATTATATTTAAATGTTGATTTCCTGATAGGTAAAAGGCCGTTTCATATCGGGAATAGAGGTTTTGTAGGTTTAATCGGCGTGGACATAAAAATCAGCACTCTATTATGACTGTTAGATTCACGCATTAAGCATCCATAGAACCAGGTGATCACATGATATGAAGATCGCTCAGGGCGTGATAATACCAGGCTCGATGCTATTTTTCCTATATTTGCCCCCCACCACAAACATAGATAGATAGATAGATAGATAGATAGATAGATAGATAGATAGATAGATAGATAGATAGTAAACATGTTACGGAAATTAACGAAGATTAACGAAACTGGTTATAAACAACCGACAATTTGAAATGATTTGTTTGAACATTTTTTTATCGATACTCGTATTTAAGTAGATATTCCGTTTAGAATCAAACAGTATTATAATATGTTATAGATAGATAGATAGATAGATAGATAGATAGATAGATAGATAGATATGAACAGACTCAGATAGATAGATAGATAGATAGATAGATAGATAGATAGATAGATAGATAGATAGATAGATAGATAGATGCTTAGTTTTATTCACAATGCAAGCGTCAGATGTCGACTGAAATCCGTTCAGTTCTAAATACAAATTAGAAGCACGTCATAATAGATCATTCCATATTAAATAGATCAACAGTGTTTTTGGCAAATTTTACATCACCTTCCTTTTAAATGATGAATAATTTTAACACATTCAAAATTATGGATAAAAAAAGTGAATTTTATATAGTGTTTTTTTTTCAGACTTAGCATGAGCAAAACACATTCAGGGATTTGGATAAAACGAACCTCTAGAATTATGTCAAATCCACGAAAGTGATTAATCCTTTAATAGTTGTTTAGTTTAATTTGTAATTTATATAAATAATGTTAAAAAAAAAGCAATTGTTGATAAGGATGCGAGGGTCACAAAGCAGTGGCAAGGGACATCAATTAGACCCTCCACCCCGGTTAGGGATTTCGGATGTAGTACGTGCCTCACCCCCCTCTCTCTCTCTCTCTCTCTCTCTCTCTCTATATATATATATATATATATATATATATATATATATTAAAAACAGAAATAAAGTTTGTTTCCAACGAGATAAATTGGTATAGAAGAAAAAGTACGAGAAGCCGTGAACGTTTTGTTTAAAATGTAGATTTATTCTTACTATTATTTTTAATATTACTTGCTTCTTGTATGATATAACAAGTGTCCATAATGGTATTTGTGTCGCTACACGTGTTTCGAGTCTAAAGTTGACTCTCTTCAGCCGAATAAACTTGTGACTTCACATGTCGAAATCTGTTTACTTTTTTGATGCCCAAGGTATCGTGTATAAATAGATAAGTCATATATATATATATATAAGAAGAAATTAAGGCAGACACGTTGTTTCATGGTAAATTCGGAAGTGTAGGCCTATTTCAGGCGAACCATCATCAGCTTCCGTCTTAATTGTACAGGAGATTTTACAAGAAAATAGGCCTATACTTCCGATTTACCATGAAATAACGTGTCTTCCTTAATCTTTTCTTATATTTGCTCTATATGCATTTATATAAAAATATATTTAGATCTCTCTTAGAGAGCTATCCTACCACTGTATGTACAGGATACTCCTTTGGATTCTTCTATATCTACACCGCATGCTGATATATATATATATTCTGCAAACAAAATTTTATTCTGATATTCTATTTTCTTTTTCTTATTTTTAAGAACGAGGGATTCATAAAAAGAAACCGTACGTCGAAGGAATTTTGGCAAGAAAGAATGTGGATACTTTGACCCAATCAGAAATGAAAAACCTGAGGGACGCTTTGGCCGCTGTCCAAGCAGACACCACAAATACTGGTTATCAAAAGATCGCCGCTTATCACGGAATGCCCCTCAGCTGTCACTATCCAAACGGAACCGCTTTTGCCTGTTGTAATCACGGCATGGTCACCTTCCCTCACTGGCACAGGCTTTACATGAAACAAATGGAAGACGCTTTAAGAATGAAGGGGGCGACAATAGGCATTCCATATTGGGATTGGACAATAGTTATTTCTAGCTTGCCGAAACTGGTGACAGACACCAAGAACAATCCCTTCCATCATGGTTATATCGAAGTTGCTGACGCGAAAACAACCAGAGACCCTCGACCACAATTGTTTGATGATCCAGAGCAAGGAGACGAGTCGTTCTTCTACCGTCAAATCGCTTTCGCCCTCGAACAGAGAGATTTCTGCGATTTTGAAATTCAGTTCGAGATGGGCCACAACGCCATTCATTCATGGATTGGTGGTGCAACCCCTTATGGCATGTCCACACTTCACTATACTTCGTACGACCCACTTTTCTATCTACACCACTCCAATACAGATCGTATCTGGGCCATTTGGCAGGCTCTGCAGAAATACCGTGGTTTACCTTATAATAATGCCAATTGTGAGATCAACAAATTGAAGAAACCATTAATGCCGTTCAGCTTTGATGACAACCCCAACGAAGTCACAAAAGCTCATTCAACTGGCATCAAATCCTTTGACTATCACGAATTAAACTATGAATATGACAATTTGAATTTCCACGGCATGACCATTCCTCAGTTGGAAGTTCACTTGAATAAAATTCAAGAGAAAGACAGAGTGTTTGCTGGATTCCTGCTCCGAGCCATTGGTCAATCAGCTGATGTTAACTTCGACATTTGTCGCAAGGATGGAGAATGCAAATTTGGTGGCACCTTCTGTATCTTGGGAGGTGAACACGAAATGTCCTGGGCATTCGACAGACTCTTCTTGTACGACATTTCTAGGAGTTTGCTGCAGCTTAGACTTGACGCCCACGATGACTTTGATGTTAAAGTGACAATTATGGGTATTGATGGCAAATCTCTGCCACCCACTCTTCTTCCACCACCGACCATCCTCTTCAAACCCGGAACAGGTAAGATTTCATTTCATAAAAATATTTATTCGGTTGATATACAAAAAAATTTGAAGGATGTTAAATTAAATCGTAAAGAAAATAATTTTCTTTTAAAATTAAAAGTCGTACCTTTTCACTGAATATCTACAAAAAAGATAGACATGTTTTGTTTTTGTAGCTTAGTCTGTCACACAGAAATAAGTTTGGAGAACCAATATATATTTGAAATTAAGGTAATATTAATGTTCTACTAATTCAGCTTCCTTGTCACATGTTCAAGGTGAAGTGTCATATTAGCCTAAGCAAGCACTAGGCAACATGTTTGTGTAGCCATGAAGAACCTAAATCACGTTTTTTTTTTTAAATCGTTTCACACCGAGCAAGGCATTCCACTGCCACTATTGCGCAGGGGGTTACTTAGGGTCGGGGAAGTGATGGGAAAAGGATGGTTAGATATAGGAAATGTCAGAAGGAGGGTGATAGACGGGTAAGGGTACCGAGAATGAGGGTTGGTTAGATGGTGAGAGTGTTTGAGAGAATAGATGCAAGTTAGTGTGTTAGGAGGTGTCTATTGACCTTACATTTAAACTCCTGGAGATTGTAGCTGTCGGAGAAGCAGGCATGTGAAAGGGAATTCCACAGGCGGGAAGCACGAGAAAAGAAGCTGTTGGAGTAGAAATTACGGTTACATCTTATCTGTTTCACTGTAAAAGGGTGGGACCTAGTTGCTAATCTAGTATCTCGTGTAAATTCGTACCTAGACGGCTCCAATGACCTAAGTTCATCGGAGCAGAAGCCGTGAAAGTACTTATAGAAGAGGCACAGGGAAGCCACGTCACGCCGGTGAAAACGACTGGCACAGACTTTACATGAAACAAATGGAAGACGCTTTACGGCTTCTTTTTATGAATCCCTCGTTCTTAAAAATAAGAAAAAGAAAATAGGATATCAGAATAAAATTTTGTTTGTATATATATATATATATATATATACATAGCAGCCGGTCCGCCAAGTGAGGATCGATCACGTTACAGATTCTCCGTATTTTGTCAAGATGCCCGAGGGGAGTAGCAGGGGCAACCGTGCAGTAATAATCTAATAGATAATGTCCCTTACCACTGCTCTACGGTCAACAGTCATATTAGTTTAGTTTGGCTCAAGACTACATTTGAAGGGTGCGAGTTGAAGATCAAAGTCAACATAACATTAATGCATTGCACATTATCTTGTTAATTTATATTTAAAAGATCGTGTACGCAATGACGGGCTTTGCCGTAGAACTAGCCTGGAGAAAATAATCTCTCAGCGCCATGTTCGCTGGCTCGGTCACATCCAGCTATGACCTGATCGTGTGTTGGACATCGAGAATTCAAGTTTTATTTTAAATTCTCGGTATGTTGGGCATAATCAATTAAACTTTAACCTGAGAACACTAACCAAGGGTATATAGAACCCAGCTCAAATGACACCACTTTAATTACAATTTAATTAAATTTTCAGTACCTGGTTTTCTTACCTAAATAATATGTTTTTCAGTTCCTATTAATGTTAAGTCAAAGTACAAATTTTGAAGTGCTTGCATGTAAATTATTTCAAATAAAGATTTATATTTAATATTTTTTGATATTTTCAAAATCGGTTGATATACTCATGGCTAGTAGTGGTGTAACTTTAATTGATGGTTAGTGTTCCAGGGTTAATGATAAACTCTCGGTCTGTTTGACATCGAGAATTAAGATTTTATTTTGAATTCTCGGTGAGTTAGGCATAATCAATTACGCATTAGTTATATACCTCGGTTTATCTGACATCAAGAATTAAGTTTTTTTTAATGTTCAGTCTGTTGGACATCGAGATTTAAGCTTTATCATAAATTCTCAATATGTTGAACATTGAGAAAAAATGCTTGAATTATACATTCTCAGGTGGTAAGATATCGAGACATAATTTTAATTAAAAAAATTCTACTCATTCGCCGGTTTAGCTGCTTGAAATATTTAATTAGATAATGATCATTCAAAAATATGACATGCACTGTTGTACTAAACTCCATATCCGGTGATAAATTATTATAACATTATATAAGACATTATATGCACTGAAGTACTAAACTCCATATCCGCCGATAAATTATTATAACATTATATAAGACATTATAAGCACTGTTGTACTAAACTCCATATCCGGTGATAAATTTTTATAACATTATATAAGACATTATATGCATTGTTGTACAAAACTCCATATCCTGTGATAAATTTTTATAACATTATATAAGACATTATATGCACTGTTGTACTAAACTCTATATACGGCGATAAATTTTGATAACATTATATAAGACATTATATGCACTGTTGTACTAAACTCCATATCCGGTGATAAATTTTTATAACCTTATATAAGACATTATTTGCACTGTTGTACTAAACTCCATATCCGGTGATAAATTTTTATAACATTATATAAGACATTATATGCACTGTTGTACTAAACTCCATATCCGGTGATAAATTTTTATAACATCATATAAAACCTTATATGCACTGTTGTACTCAACTCTATATCCGGCGATAAATTATTATAACATTATACAAGACATTATATGCACTGTTGTACTAAACTCCATATCCGGTGATAAATTTTGATAACATTATACAAGACATTATATGCACTGTTGTACTAAACTCCATATCCGGTGATAAATTTTGATAACCTTATATAAGACATTATATGCACTGTTGTACTAAACTCTATATCCGGCGATAAATTTGAAACCATGTTAACTACAGGATAGGACAAATTTTATACAATTTGGAATAAATCATGTAACTTATTCCAGGTATAGAAATACTATTTGATTGTTGGTTGTAATCCATGAAACTGAGAAATTAACTCGCAGTCTTTCCGTGGCAAGATGATGGTCGCGGGGAGCATTATTTTAACAATGCAATTTACATTATTTTTACATTATTCGGACTATTGCCCTCATATTTACTGCCATGTTTACGACTTTTATGCCTTTGTACGATACGGCCGTCTTCAGGTGCTAGAAATTTCGAATCGAACCCTTTATTATGATCACTGGTGTATATCATTCTCTTTCATGTGCGATGCCACTTCTGGTGGCCACGTAGTTATCTCCCTTTATTTGTTATCTTCTAAGTTATTTGCTCATCACTGTTGTGGCCAGGTATTGAACTCCAAACTCTTAATATGATTCCTTGAATGTTCTAGCAAAATTAAATACTCTTTAAAAATTATTGTTTATTATATTCTTCTTCTTAGAAATTAAGTTAATTTTAATAACTTTATCAATAAGTGCATACAATTCCAGACACGGAAAGGAAACTACAACACCTTCTACTAGCTGAAGAGAGTGACAAGAAAGATCTACAAATAAACTGCAAAAAAACTGAATGCATGGTCATCAGTAAAAAGAGCAACCGAAAATGCAACGGAAATGTTGCTCTACAGAAGGATGCTGCGGATATCATGGACCGAGCTTGTGAGTAATGATGAGATGTTGAAAAGAATGGAAACAAAAAGGAAATTATTATTGAGCATCAGGAAGAGACAGCTGAAGTTGCAATGAGGGAAGAGGGCTTGGAGAACCTGATACTTACAGGCCAGATAGAGGGTATATACAGACTTTTAAGAAGAACGAACAATAAAAGAAAGTGAATTAAGAAGACAGTAGATAACGATTGACATTGCAAGAAGCCAGAAGATTGTTCCACAAACGAAAAGTGCGATAGAAGAACCTGTTAGCATAGAACTTACGGTTACATTTCAAGCTCTTTCAATTGTAAAATGATGAGTAATGCGCTTAAATTCATAAAATTTAGGTACCGCAGAGGAAAGTAATACTTATCTTAATACAAAAAGATGGCACAAGGTCAAAAGTGGGGATAGGCTGGTCTTTAATCTTGTCTTATCTTAAACTTAGTTAGCCAAGATTACTGGCCCAAACATACCATATTATTCCTAATAACTAAACAACGCATTCTTACTTGCAATTCTTACTACAGCCTCCAAAATATCTTAATGTCTCTATGTGCATTGTGGTATAGTGGATATCGACTCGGAACGACAAATCGGGGAGCCGAGTTCGAATTCCAGTTGAATTCATGGCATTCATTTTCGCAAAAATACCCTTGGGAAAAGTAATTAATCCGTCTCTTCCCTCCAGTTATGGGTGAAATAATAGGACAGATTGGATCCAATAGTCTTAGAAGGCAACCAATCTACCGCAGAAAGCAATGGCAACCTACTGCGGGATAATCTTCTGCCCAGTCAGTTATGTCTCTTTCGAGACATGATCACCCAAAGCGTGTATCCCGTATGGCACTTGACTGACTGACTATGTAGACGTAATTATTACCCACATGTATAATCTGTTTGCCGTGGTGGGAAATAGAATAACGACATTTAAAAAGAAACCGAAAATTAATATCGACAGTGAATACAATTTATATACAAGAAACTAAACAAAGTACAGAAAGAGATCCAGGTTTGCTAACTGAAAGAGTGAATATCATTATGTCAAGTACAGTGCAGGCGAGGACTGCTTTTTTTTAACTATTTCACCCCAAGCAAGGTAATAAAGCTACTAAAACACTGGGATCTATTACTGAGTGTGAAAGAATAAGAAAACGAAAACATTATTAAGTAATAAGAACCAAAAAAGAAGAGAAATCAAGAAAACAATAGATAACGTCTGACATTGCATTTTAAAGATCAAAGTTGACTGGAAAGCATGAACCCGAGAGAGAGTTCCGCAAGTGTGAGAAGAAACTGTTAGCATAGGACTTATAATAATTTGAGAAGAAAACATAATTAAGGAGAGAACAATAAAAGAACAAGAATCAAGAAAACATAAAATAATGATTCACATTGCATTTAAATGTTTCAGGATCAAAGATGACTGGAAAGCAAGAAGCCGGAAGAGAGTTCCACAAGTGAGAGAAGAAACTGTTAGCATAGGACTTATAATAATATGAGAAGAAGAAAAAATAATTCAGGAGAGGGAACAATAAAAGAACAGGAATTAAGAAGACAGAAAATAATTATTGATGTTGCATTTAAATTATTTAAGATCAAAGTTGAGTGAAAAGCAAGAAGCCGGAAGAGAGTTCCACAAGCGAGAGAAGAAACTGTTAGCATAGGACTTATAATAATATGAGAAGAAGAAAACATAATTAAGGAGAGAGAACAATAAAAGAACAGGAATTAAGAAGACAGAAAATAATGACTGACATTGCATTTGCATTTTTAAAGATCAAAGTTGATTGAGAAGCAAGAAACCGGAAGAGTGTACCACAAACTAGAAATGCGAGAAAAGAAATTGTAAGCAATGAACTTAAGGTTACATCTATCAAATTCACCTGTAAAATCAAGAGAACTTGCTGCCAATCTAGTACTGCGCTTCTGTTCATAAAGTCTAGGTGACATCGAGCAAAGTTTAACAGAACAATTTTCATGGAAGTATTTATAGAAAAGGCAGAAATGTGCTACATTACGGCGGTGTGAAAGTGACTGAATTGGGAGACCAAGTCAGAATAAATAATGTTGCTGATTTTATATATATATATATATATATATAAAATCTCTAAATATATAGCAGGAGCACCAGACCAGATGTGGTAGCAATATTCGAAGCATGGACGTGTAGTAGATTTATAAATGTGCAAGATAGAACCTGAGGAGAAAAATTGTCTAGAACTGCACAGAGAACCAGCTTTTCTGGCAGCAAACTTCTAGCAATTGATTCAATATACTAGTTCCATTTCATGACAGTAAATAACGTAACCCGAAAAGGCCTGATGGTCAGTATCAGCCATATTGATAGAAGGTAGAATGGAGTCTGTGAGATGATCCAGAGAGGGTAGTTTTGTTTTGGAGTCGTTCTTTGATTAATTACCAGTAGATTTTAAGTCACTTTTGAGATCAGCTGCTAATTTGACCTTATCGAACCAATAAGACCGACAAAAGTAAATCATTGTGGCAGCAGCATAGATATCGATTTGAAAGCTGATGCTTTCAGGAAGTTCATTGATGAAAATTAGGAACAACGTATATGCAAGGATAGAGCCATGGAAAACACCTACATTAATGCAAAATAAAATATATCTGGGAAGTGTTCTAACTGAAGACAAAAAGTGCGACACAGAGATCCAAAGGCGCATTGGCATGGCGAAAGACGCGTTCCAAGAGCTGAGTAAAGTATTAAGACACAGGAAACAAAGAAGAGAGTACTGGATTGCTATGTGTTGTCAGTTCTTCAATATAGTAGTGAATGTTGGATAATATCAACAAAGATGAAAGAAAAAACTTGAAGCAGCTGAAATGTGGTTCTACAGAAGGATGTTGCGGATATTGTGGACCGAGCATGTGAGCAATGACGAGGTGTTGGAAAGAATAGAAACGAAAAGGAAATTAACATTGAGCATCAGGAAGAGACAATTGATGTTCTTGGGACACGCAATGAGGAAGAAGGGCTTGGAAAACAGGATACTAACAGGCCAGAATAGAGGGAAAAAGAGAAAAGGAGACAGGAAAGCAGCAGATAACATATTTGAAGGGCCTGAGCAGTTGGATGACGGAACGGGGGCTGCGAGACGTTACAGGAGAAGGCGTGCTAAGAGCCACCAGGAATAAGGAGACGTGGAAAGCCATGATCGCCTACGTCCTGAAAGGACAAGGTACAAAAAAGATGAAGAAGAAGAAGAAGATGTAGAAGAGTAGGACAACTTTCATTTCGCGATTTGTTAAGAAAGATTCAATCAGTTCAAAACTTTGTCCAGAAATACCATAACCAACTTGTATGCCAAACTATGTCAAGTGACATCGAGGTTTCTAAAGCAATAACCTGAGCTTCACCAGTCTTATCTAAAGCCTGGTAGACTTTTTCAACAAAATTCTTTTATACATCATCAGTTGACCTAGGGAAGTGAAAGCCATATTGGTTATCTGAAAGAAGACCCTGAAAAAAGATGTTGCTCATGAAATTTTGCGTCTTTTATCGTTATTTTTTACTATTCTGTTATTATTTTTTAATTCAAACCTTTCCATCTAGGACACATCATGCTACTTTCATGAAGTCGAAACACTCCCATTACTCCCGTATCTAAACTTATTTATAAATGGAACTTTGTCTGTGTGTGTGTCCGTTACCTATAGACTCCGAAACGGCTGAACTGATTTTCTTGAAAATTTAAACAGTTGTATTATAAGCA
Source organism: Ascarosepion bandense (assembly GCA_037127315.1). Classification (NCBI taxonomy): domain Eukaryota; kingdom Metazoa; phylum Mollusca; class Cephalopoda; order Sepiida; family Sepiidae; genus Ascarosepion; species Ascarosepion bandense. The sequence continues at coordinate 2,351,934 of JBBBDQ010000708.1, forward strand.
TCTGCAAGTGTTCTTAGCTAGGTTTTGTGTCGAGGTGCTCCCGATAAATATCGAAAATCGATAATCGGAAAAATCGGGTTATAGAAGGAGTGGTCCGGTTTTAATCAAATTTGATACACTTATAGACAAAGACATAAGAAACGATATTCAGAAGTTTCAAGGTTGCAGTTTTTACAACAGTGCAGAAAATCGATAATATATATATATAAACGGCAAGATGTTTATCTGTCTGTATGTCCTTTATACAAATCCACAATTTTTATCCGATTCTCATCAAACTTCACACAAATATTCTTTAGGCTGAGTCTGAGCTCCAGGACCATGGATTAGTTTTAAAGCTTTCATTACACCCGAGCCACGCCGGGCTATACTGCTAGTTCCAAATTGTGGGACAGAATCCAGCGTAAATGTTTCCTTGAACACTACAATTTTAACTTTTTCATGTTATGGGTCATTGGTTAGTTATTCTTCCCGTCATCATAATCTTCATTTTTAATCAACTCTTCTCGACTGCAGCCACTTCCCCACCGACGAAATGTGGCCTCCCTTTGTCTGTTCTATAAATACTTTCATGGCTTCTGCTCGGACGAACTTAAGTCACTGGTGCCTCCACAAAAGGTGTTTACTCGTGCAACCAGACTGGCAACTGGGTCCCACCCATTCACAGTCAGGTTAGCCAAATGCAGACGACAATTCTACTCTTGCAGCTTCTTCTCTCGCACTTCCCGCCTGTGGAACTCGCTCCCATATTCTTGCTTTCCTGATGGCTACAACCTCCAGAAATTTAAATGCAATGTTAATACTCATCTATTAACCACTTGACTCTAGCTCTCTCCCCACCCCCGTATATCCTTCCCTTTCTCTCCACCTATGTATCTGTCATCGCACGTACATTCTCAGCTTTTTATTGCTCCTTTCTAACTAGTTTGTACTCCTCACTCTCTTCTAATTAATTTTTTACAGTCATGTAGCTCCCCGCTCATCAGTGGCATTTCCGCCTTGCTCGGGGTGAAATGATTAAGAAAAAAAATATCACACCTATCATTCACCATAAACATTTTAACAGTTATCCTCTCCTTCCAGTTATGAGCCTTGTATTTTCTGAATTATAGTATAAAAAAATCTTTACAAAATACAATTTGAATTAATTCATTTAAAAATTCTATTTTCTTAATTATTTTGTCTTTTTCATAAACTTATATTTCAAGATATGATTTTCATAAACTAATATATTTAATTATATTTCAGGTTCACAACTCCATCATTGATTGAACTGCACCTAAATTGAATTAAGATAGATGAAAACATCCTAATTGTTCTGTACTTGAAAATATTTGAATTTATCTGCACTTGAAAATATCTGGATTGATCTGTAATTGAAAATATCTGAATTTATCTGCACTTGAAAATATCTGGATTGATATGTAATTGAAAATATCTGAATTGATTTGTACTTGAAAGTATCTGAATTGATCTGTAATTGAAAATATCTGAATTGATCTGTACTTGAAAATATCTGAATTGATCTGTACTTGAAAATATCTGAATTGATCTGTACTGCAAAGCATTTGAATTGATCTGTACTTGAAAATATCTAAATTGGTCTGTACTTCCTCATTGATATTTGTGTGATTGCCCCTCGACACAAAATTAAAACAATTTTTATTTGAATAAATATTTCTTAACGAATTAAAAATTGCCTTATTTTTTTTATTTTCCCATGTAAAATAACATTTTTACGTTGCATATTAATATTATATATAATAGTGTGATTTTTAAAATAATATTATTATAATTATCGTATATGTCTAGTGGCTGAGATAGTTGCCTATTATCGACCACTACAAGCAAAATGAAGAGTCCAAATGCTGATCTTAAAGGAATACAGTGTCTCGTCGATTGGTGCGAGACAATCTTGTTTCCATAAAGCCTGAGAGACCAACAAAAATATACAGAGTCCGCTAAAAATGTATACACATTTCAAGAAATGTAAAACTGTCTTTTATAGTTTTTAGACATTGACCTGTGGGGTCGGGGCCTTAAAAGATGTTTTGTATCTTGTGGTGATACGGAGCAAAAGCGATGGACCGGATGTTCGCACTTTCACGAACAAAAAGCAAATGACCAAAAGTAGTCCATGCGCATCCGCGTTCGTGCAGATGTTCCGGTTGAAAAATAAAAATTAATCAAATATCAAATTTCCATTTCGCGAGCCTACGCAAATTTTATTTATCAGCCAATGGGAAGCCCAGAATCAAATACAAGTGTGAAATCCCAAACGAGTTGTTTTGATCCAAAAAGTCGAAATAAAAAGCCAAGACAGAAAGCACCCAGCAGACAGACCGAGACAGACCGACGCAGAGACACAGAGAGACGAATGTAATTAGTATCTCCCTTGACCAAGTTAAGCGGCTACTACGTTCGCCTCCCTTCACCTCTCCTTACCTTCTTCCCTGTCTCAAAACTACTTACTGACCTAAGGAGCGACTACACTACGTCAAAGACATTCTTCATTTACACGCACCTAAAATTTCTAAGCCTTAAATCTCTTTCAGCTTATTATTTGCCATGAATATTTTAACCTACGTTGGACTTATAATCATGTTATTACTTTAATTGTAAAAACATTAGTTGATATGTGTATGTATAAAAATGTTATTTTTCAACTCAAATTGCTTTTCTTGATTTTATAATCATTTTATGATTTATAATGAGCTATCTACAACAAGGCCAAATTCTGTTAACCTGCAACGGTATACAACTACCCTTCACTAGAACGGACTCCCACTACAACTAGAAAAAGAATAGATAAGCAATCCACTATAATCTCAGAGAACTAACTACATTGGCGGATACTAGACAAGAAATTGAAAATGCATGTGTATCAATACCGCTGGACAATTTGGTCAACGTCGCCCAAGCTGGAGTTCGCCGGATTTATAAATACATCGAAGCAAAAGATACCAGTTTGAGAATCCCTTGTGATTGTAGAGTCCAAAGATAACTTTCATAAATCTCGAAATTTCTGAATAAATTTAGTATTATAATATCTATACACGTTTTTCCTTTCCTGGAGGGTGTATATATTCTATTAGCGGACTCTATATATTGTTGGGATTTTAGCAGTCTAATCATGAGTCCCCGTTTTGAATCTCACCATTGGCGATTTGTCAACTATCGGCCTAAGGAGACAATCCCAGCAGTTAGAAAGACCGGAAAATCATACCACTGATTGGCCCAAGTCTTTTGAGAGAAACTGTCCATAAACGGTCGATAGTTATGCTAGCCTAAAGTAACAAGTCTTCGTGATCGAGGGGTTAAATGTACTGGCCTTATTCAAATGGTATATTACATAAGATTATGCACGCTCCCGACCAGAAACTACAACTAAGGTCTGCTCAGTCAGTAAGTTAAGTGCCATATGTGATACACGCTTTGGACGATCATGTCTCGAAAGAGACATGACTGACTGGGCAGAAGATTATCCTGCAGTAGGTAGCCATTGCTTTCTGAGGTAGACTGGTTGCCGACCAAGGCTATAGAACCCAATCTGTCCTATTATTTAACCCATAACTGGAAGGAATAGACGGATTAATACTTTTCCCAAGGGTATTTGGGGCGTAAGTGAATGCAATGAATTCAGCTGGAATTCGAACTCGGCTCCCCGATTTCTCGTTCCGAGCCGATATCCCTGCTCAGGATAGCTAAAAAATAAAACACAGATTGGCTGTCTGCTTGTATCAGGAATAAAAAATACCTGATCAGTAGTATACAACAGGGATTAGCTAGACATTATAAACACACACACACACACACACACACACACACACACACACACACACACACACACATATATATATATATATATATATATATATATATATATATATTGTAAGGAAAACTCAACACATAATAAACGGTTATAGATACACAATTTATTTCAGCAATGTAAAAAAAAGAATTGCAGTTGCCTCGTTTAGGCTGATGGTGAATATATAAATGTTAATTTCACTCAGAATATTAAAAAACGGTTTATAACATGGGGATTCTTAAGCAGAAAATCAATTGAAAATAGATACATCAAGTCACACATAGAACAAAATACAGCATAAAGAAGTAAATCACACATAGATGAAACATTTAACAAAAATTATACACACGCAAAAAAGAGGAAGGGACACACGTGCACAAAACAACGCCAGACAGAATTGATCACACACACACATTATTTATATATTTGCTCTGGATAATATTCACTGAGCTCCAGTTTCGATCCCGGGCAGAGGCGAGTGAATGCGAAACAGGTTTGTATGTGGATGACTAATATATATATATAGTGTCCATAAAGCCCGTGTGCACTTTTAAAAAATTATAACTTTATTTCTATTTATGATAGAAATAATCTGTAAAAAATATTATAAAGTTTAATGTATCTAGTTTTAAGTATAGTTATTGAACATGTCTTTACCACTTTGCTCTGCGTGATAAACAGTTTCTAACTCAGGAATTTCCTAACAGATGGATCGGAAAGTGGTGGACCATTTTATTGGCCTCCACTTTCGCCAGATTTAACTCCATTAGATTTTATTATGGCGACATGTGAAAACAATTGTGCATGCAACTAAACCTAGTTCATTAGAAGATTTGAAAGCTAAAATAACTAATGTGTTTTCAGGCATTACTGTAAATCTGTTGGCAAATATTTTCCGTGAACTGCAAAATCGTATTACCCTTTGTATTGCTAATGATGGAGGACATGTGGAAACTTAAATAAAATTTCAATAAAACCTTAAAAAGTATAGATTTACTTCTTTCTAATCTTTTTTACAAATTATTTCTATCGCAAATACAAATAAAGTTATAATTTTTTTAGAGTGCACATGAACTTTATGAATAACCTATATATATATATATTCGTTTGATCCTCAAGCAGTACTACCACTGGTGCGCAGGGGGCTACATGAAAGGAGAACAAAAAGTAAGAGTAACTAGTTACAGAATGAATAAGAGAATGGTGGTAATACTGGCGTGAGGAGAGTTATTCGAGAGAGTTGAACAAAAAGGAAAAGATACAGTGGGTGTCGGGTAAATGATAAGAGAAAGATGGGAATGAAGGAAATATAAGAGGGCAATTCATGTTGCCCTTAAACGCTTTGAAATTGTAGCTATCAGAGAAACAAGTATATAGAAGGGGGTTCTACAGGCGGAAAATGCGAGAAAAGAAGCCAGATGTTAGAGTAGAAATGGCGGTTATATTTGACTGCTTTGAGTGTAAAAGGTTTGTCACCTAGTTGCCAGTCTAGTAGTTACAGTAAATTCATGTAGAAGGGACACCAGTGAGCTAATCTTGTCGGGGCAGAAGCTGTAAAAATATTTGTAGAAGAGACAGAGGGAAGTCACACCCCGTCGATGATAAAGTGATTGAAGTCGAGCTGACATACTGGGATCGATTACTTGCAGATGAAAAGATTCGCTAAAAATGGCTATACATGATGAAAGAATGCCTAAAACTTAGTAATAACAAAGATTTATCGTCAAAATGTTTTTCCCATTATCAAGTGGAGACCAAAGAATGCTTTTATGTAAAAATATATTTTTAATCCTGTTTAGAACCTTCCAAATTTTGGTTTAGAGATTTCGTTGTTTTGGGGTTAATTTTGGTTAGATATTTCGTTGTTTTGGGGTTAATTTTGGTTAGAGATTTCGTTGTTTTGGGGTTAATTTGTGACTATAAATTTGTATCATTTTATGGTGAAAACACATTGGTTTTTAAATTCTTGCAAATTCTAGAATAACTGTCGAATTTAATGAAACTTTCAGTACTTATTCAGAAATCAATTAAATTATTTCTGAAATGTTTGTTTTTGATAAAATCTTAGGAGAAATATTTATTTTGCATCGGTTACCCGAAAATTTCATGCATTTTGCATCTGTTACTTAAAATTTCATAAAGTTGAATAAGTGTGTGGCACTTATTTTATTTTATGAAATTTTGATAAATTCTTTTTTGTAGAGCTTAATATTAATCTGTAAAAAGGATAAACCCTCAGATAATTTAAATCATCATTTTTTTCTTTTTTGTTATACAGGAACTCTAGTTACCAGTTACACAAAATCTTTCAAATGAATGACAGGATTCAAAGTTTTCCAGCAGAATTTTACCAAAACCACCGCATTATTTCCATAATCCGACCTTTGGTCGTATCCTCTTGATAAAACTATACTTGTGTTGGTCATGCAACACTCCTTTGAAGTGGCTTGCATTCAGTGTAATCAATTTCGTTTCATTGGATTTGTGTTGTCTCGTTAATTTAGTTTGCTGTGTTACCGTGAGAAAAGATGAGACTTTGTTGATCTGGTAAGATTTTAATTGTTTGTTTCCTCAATGTTGGGTTATTATGCGGAAAAAAGATGTAAGTGTGCCAACAGATGGGCTGTTTTATCACTGCCATACCTTTTTCTACCCTTCAGGCACTGAGGGACGCGTCTATTTGTAAAGTAATACTGGTGGTACTAACTTCATAGCAATTAATTACTTTCTCGAATGGCTTTTTCTAATGAACGATAACTGAACCGGGCAAGCCAGTTTTCTCTGGCCAACTGTTTTTCTCTATTTTCAACTCTGAAACTGTCTAACGGTTGAACTAATTCTTACTAATTTGTGCCTATGAATACTCTCTTTATATGGATTTCCGACCGAGAAATAGACAAGACTAATTAGCTTCCAAAACAAAGAAATTTCTGTTAAAATAACCCAGATGTCCGTTTATGAAGTGTTTTCAGTTTTAGCCTGAATTTTTAGGTTTCCAAAGTTTACCTAGAAATAACGTGAACGAAACGAATAGGTTTCTGAAAGAACAAATCCTAGAGTGGCCAAAATCCTGCAGATTTTGACAAACTCATGAGTCATGTCAAGCCAATTTCCTTAGAGATATGGGGTTGGGCTGAATCTGACTAAATTCTGCTTAGTTTAATTTGGATTCACACTCTTCTTAAGCCCACTTTATTAGTATTTTATGGGTATTAGGAAACGCCCTAATTACATTTAAAATCGCCATATGTACTTCTCTAGCCTTCCTGAAATGGCCGTTGCATCTAGAAGTTCATGTGAAGAAAATGGCTACTTAGCTTTAAAATCGCCATTCGAAATTCTCAGTTATTACTGAAATGGGCGTTGCATCGAGAAGTTCAAGAAGGAACAGCTTAATTACACTTTAAAATGACCATTCAAAATTCTATAGCTTCGTTAAGATGGCCGTTACGTCTAGAAATAAATTTTAGAGAACGGCCTGCTTAATTTTCATATAACCATTTGAAATTTTTCCAACAGAAATTGAAAACTGTCGTCATATATGGTCGGGCTCGACAGGCACCAAAGGAGAATCTGTAATGTGATCGATCCCGATCTGGAAGATCGACTCAATCCATTTTTCTCACTGGCGGGATATGGCTTCCCGCTGTCTATTCTACAAATATTTTCATGGCTTCTGCTCCAACGAGCTTAGTTCACTGATGCCCTCTCCACAAGAATTTACTCGAGCAACCTGACTGACCCCAAGGTCCCACCCTTTTACAGTTAAATCAACTAAATGCAGCCGTCACTTCTACTCCATCAGCTTCCTTCCTCGCACTTCCCGCCTGTGGAACTCTCTTCCGTATACTTGCTTTCATATTTACAATATCCAGAAATTTAAACGCAATGTCAATTCCCATCTCTTGTTCACTTGACTCCAGTCCTTCTCTCGTCCTTTCCCTCTCACCTTGTGTATCTTGTTCTTTTCCTTTCAAAAATTTACCCTCGCAACTGTCTTCACACTGGTATTCCCATCCTTCTCTTGTCTTTTCTCCGACACCCCGTGTAACTGGTTCGTCTTTCTCTTCGCTCTCCTCCTGCTTAAACATTCACTCTTCTCTTATGTAACCCCCCACGCACCAGTGGAGGTACCGCCTTGCTTAGGGTGAAACGATTAAAAAATTACATCTCTCACTGTTACTAAGCATCTTTTCTGTTCAATTTTCTGAACTTCTCAATTTAATATACGGAGATATTTAAATATGAGAGCAATAACACTGTTAATTTACTTATTTATTTATTTTTATAATGGATTTATTATAAACTACTAATACACTGTGGTGATACCGAGCAAAAGGGAACGGATGTTTGCTCTATAACGACCAGAAAGCAAATGAACAAAAGTCGTCTCTGCGCAGGTGTATTCGCGCAGATGTTCCAGTTGAAAAATAAAAATTAATCAAACATCAAATTTCCATTTCGCGAGCCTACGCGAATTTTATTTATCAGCCAATGGGAAGCCCATAATCAAATACAAGTATGAAATCGGAAAACGAGCTGCTTTTGATCCAAAATCAGATATAAAATGCGGATACAGAAAGCATCGCTAGATAGACTGACGGTGACAGGCTAGAGTAATTAATATCTCCCTTGACCGAAGTCAAGTGGCTTACTATGTTCGCCTCCCTTGCCTCTTTCCTTCTCCACTGTCTCAAAAGTACTTACTGACCTAAGGAGCGACTACTTCAAAGACATTCCTCACATACCTCTGCTCCTCACATTCCTAACACTAATTATCTTTTTCAGTATTATTATTTGTCATGAACATTTTACCCTCCGTTGGACCTATATTCAAGTATTGATATAATTGTTAAACATTAATTGATATGTGTATATATAAATGCTATTTTCTACTCAAATTGCCTTTCTTGATTTTATAATCATTTTATGACTTATAGTGGGCTATCTACCACAAGGCCAAATTCCGTTAACCTGAAACAATATACAACAACCCTTCTCTTGAACAGACTCCCACTAACAGAAAAGGAATAGATAAGCAACCCACTATAACACTAATACTTAGAACAGAATGCACAGGATTGAGTTTTTTTTCTGGATCTTTTCACCCCAACCAAATAAACAAGACGATTAAGGCGCGAAGGATTCAGTCAGTTAAGTGCCAGACATGATACACGCTTTGGACTGGGCAGAAGATTATCTCTCTATAGGTTGCCATTGCTTTCTGCGGTAGACTGGTTGTCGACCAAGGTTATAGAACCCAATCTGTCCTGTTATTTGTACTCATAGCTAGAGGGGGAAAAGATATATTATAAAGTAGTAATTAGTGGGGGATCAATTTATTACTTCATAACAATATAAAACCGATCCCCCACTTTATGTCTAGCAGAAGCCTTAATCATGTTTCCTACTATTATATTCAGTCAGTCAGTTAAGTGCCATACATGATACACGCTTTGGCCGATCATGTCTCTTTCCAAAAGAACAGAAATTAATATTGTAGATTATAATGATTGATGCTTTATTTAAATTTTTAAAGATTATTTTTTACAGTAAGATTCGGGACCACTCAAGTTAGAGGGATACTTTAAGAGGTAATTTATACGGATAGAAGAGGAAAATGACGGTTATCTGTCAATTTCAACAGATTAGGATTGTAGTGATGGGGCAAACATCTTCTTGCGAATTGATTTCACCGAGCAGTCGTTCGTATGGAGAAGCTGTTCGAGTGTAACTTACTTCTCACCACTGGAATACGAGGGTAGAGTCTACAATGTTAGTAGCGTGGCAGGTCCTAGCCGCGAACATTAGAACTGGTTGAATGTAGTTCGTCAGAACTGTTTCCATGAAAGTAGCGACAGAGCTGTGAGAAGATTCTTGAGAGAGAGAGAGAGAGAGAGAGAGAGATGAGAAGGTGGAAAATCATGTCACCCATAAAGACTCGGAGGCTTTTGGGAGGGTCTATCGTGACTCGGGAGAGAGAACTGGGCAACTCCCGCCCAAATATGACAACAGTACTCCATTTTTAGGACTGATCTGTCTCTTGTAAAATTCAAAGATAGCACGAGGAGTCAGGTATTTACTGCAGTGGTACAGAGTACCAACCACATTCCCTAGATCTTTTTTGGTGGATCTTATGTTCAAATTCAATTTGAGGTCAAGTTTGAATGGAAAACATGAAACCAGAAGAGAGTTCCACAAGCGAGAAGTGCGGGAATAAAAAGTACGCTTACATTTAGCTATTTCAACTGTAAAATAATGAGATCTTGTCGACAAAAATAACCTAATAATTTTATAAGCCTTTCGAGTCAAGCTGTGAAATTCTGAAGTACAGCAATGAAACTCTAATGCTAAAATCTAAATAATCGTGTGAGCGCAGTACTAGATGTGATGGAAAGGTTTCGTTAATTCGCAATTGAATTGGCAAGATGTAACCGTAAGTCTAATCACCCCCATATAAAAGTAAATGCATAAACAGTGGAATTTAATCCACCTGTTCTTTCACTTTTTTATAATAATAATAATAATAATAATAGTATATATATATATATATATATATATATATATATTATTATTATTATTATTATTATCGCTCATTCAATAATGAATTAGAACACTCTAGCTATTGGGCGTGTGTAATGATATACTCGCTAAAAGGCCTGCCTTCTTCTACCGGACGCTCGTGGCCCAGAGGTAGAATCGCCGACTGACGCCGATTCTGACGTGTTTCAATCCTAAGTTAGGAAGCGACCGGAGTCTAATAACCGTACTGATGAGCTGTGATACAGCGAAACAGATCTGTCTGCGGATGACTATATATATATATATATATATATCCAAGCGGTGTTGGATATCAAAGTCTATGTTCGGTAAGTCACTCTACAGGTGGCTAACTCATACCAAACTTGTGCTCTCTCGGTGACTACTAGTCACATAATATTTATGCAGGTTGAGTTAGTCCATTACTATTTTAATGGGTGGGTCTGCCACAACCACCGCCTCCCAAGCTGTTACTCCGAAGGAGTATCAGTATTTCTTTCGTTTAGGATTAACCATGAGCGGATCTGTAAATTTCCTCTTCTTTCCATATCGACGTGGCTCTGGAGAAGTTTGAGGGGGTTCAGTATCAAAAGTGTCGTAGACGGTTTCTATGGCCTCTACATCTTCTTGAGGCATATCATTTTGGTCCTCAGTCAGGCGTCTGCATATTTGATTTAGGTGCCTCTAATGTACAAATTTGTGTCCCTGGATTATATAGATCATGTTGCCGATCCTTTCCTTAATTTCTCCCAGTTCCCAAAAAGAAACATTGTTTTTGTAGCCTTTGAAATAAACATTATCTCCAGGATTATAATGTTTGTTTGGTAACGTAGAGGTTTTACGTTTGTAGCCTTTGAAATAAACATTATCTCCAGGATTATAATGTTTGTTTGGTAACTGAGGTTTTACGTTTTGTAGCCTTTGAAATAAACATTATCTCCAGGATTATAATTTTTGTTTGGTAACGTAGAGGTTTTACGTTTGTAGCCTTTGAAATAAACATTATCTCCAGGATTATAATGTTTGTTTGGTAACGTAGAGGTTTTACGTTTTGTAGCCTTTGAAATAAACATTATCTCCAGGATTATAATTTTGTTTGGTAGTAAAGTTTTACGTTTGTAGCCTTTCAAATAAACATTATCTCCAGGATTATAATGTTTGTTTGGTAACAATAAAGTTTTACGTTTTGTAGCCTTTGAAATAACATTAATGTCAGGATACAATGTTTGTTTGTTAACAATAGTTTGCATTTGTAGCCTTTGGAAATAAACATTATCTCCAGGATTATAATGTTTGTTTGGTAACACCAATTGAAGGTTTACGTTTTGTAGCCTTTGAAATAAACATTATCTCCAGGATTATAATGTTTGTTTGGTAACGTAGAGGTTTTACGTTTGTAGCCTTTGAAATAAACATTATCTCCAGGATTATAATGTTTTGTTGGCAGTAGCTTTCCAATAGAGGTTTACGTTTTGTAGCCTTTGAAATAAACATTATCTCCAGGATTATAATGTTTGTTTGGTAACGTATTTTTTACGTTTTGTAGCCTTTGAAATAAACATTATCTCCAGGATTATAATGTTTGTTTGGTAACGTAGAGGTTTTACGTTTGTAGCCTTTGAAATAAACATTATCTCCAGGATTATAATGTTTGTTTGGTAACGTAGAAGTTTTACGTTTTGTAGCCTTTGAAATAAACATTATCTCCAGGATTATAATGTTTGTTTGGTAACGTAGAGGTTTTACGTTTGTAGCCTTTGAAATAAACATTATCTCCAGGATTATAATGTTTGTTTGGTAACGTAGAGGTTTTACGTTTTGTAGCCTTTGAAATAAACATTATCTCAGGATTTTAATGTTTGTTTGGTAACGTAGAGGTTTTACGTTTGTAGCCTTTGAAATAAACATTATCTCCAGGATTATAATGTTGTTTGGTAACGTAGAGGTTTTACGTTTTGTAGCCTTTGAAATAAACATTATCTCCAGGATTATAATGTTTGTTTGGTAACGTAAGAGGTTTTACGTTTTGTAGCCTTTGAAATAAACATTATCTCAGGATTATAATGTTTGTTTGGTAACGTAGAGGTTTTACGTTTTGTAGCCTTTGAAATAAACATTATCTCCAGGATTATAATGTTTGTTTGGTAACGTAGAGGTTTTACGTTTTGTAGCCTTTGAAATAAACATTATCTCCAGGATTATAATGTTTGTTTGGTAACGTAGAGGTTTTACGTTTGTAGCCTTTGAAATAAACATTATCTCCAGGATTATAATGTTTGTTTGGTAACGTAGAGGTTTTACGTTTTGTCACTTCATGGAAATAAACATTATCTCCAGGATTATAATGTTTGTTTGGTAACGTAGAGGTTTTACGTTTGTAGCCTTTGAAATAAACATTATCTCCAGGATTATAATGTTTGTTTGGTAACAATAGAGAGGTTTACGTTTTGTAGCCTTTCAAATAAACATTATCTCCAGGATTATAATGTTTGTTTGGTAACGTAGAGGTTTTACGTTTTGTAGCCTTTGAAATAAACATTATCTCAGGATTATAATGTTTGTTTGGTAACGGCGTAGAGGTTTTACGTTTTGTAGCCTTTGAAATAAACATTATCTCCAGGATTATAATGTTTGTTTGGTAACAATGAAGGTTTACGTTTTGTAGCCTTTGAAATAAACATTATCTCAGGATTATAATGTTTGTTTGGTAACGCCAATGAAGGTTTTACGTTTGTAGCCTTTGAAATAAACATTATCTCCAGGATTATAATGTTTGTTTGGTAACAATAGAGGTTTACGTTTTGTAGCCTTTGAAATAAACATTATCTCCAGGATTATAATGTTTGTTTGGTAACGTAGAGGTTTTACGTTTTGTAGCCTTTGAAATAAACATTATCTCCAGGATTATAATGTTTGTTTGTGGACGTAAGAGGTTTTACGTTTTGTAGCCTTTGAAATAAACATTATCTCCAGGATTATAATGTTTGTTTGGTAACGTAAGAGGTTTACGTTTTGTAGCCTTTGAAATAAACATTATCTCCAGGATTATAATGTTTGTTTGGTAACGTAGAGTTTTTACGTTTTTTGTAGCCTTTGAAATAAACATTATCTCCAGGATTATAATTTTGTTTGGTAACGGCGTAGGTTTTACGTTTTGTAGCCTTTCCAATAAACATTATCTCCAGGATTATAATGTTTGTTTGGTAACGTAGAGGTTTTACGTTTTGTAGCCTTTGAAATAAACATGATCTCCAGGATTATAATGTTTGTTTGGTAACGTAGAAGGTTTACGTTTTGTAGCCTTTGAAATAAACATTATCTCCAGGATTATAATGTTTGTTTGGTAACGTAGAGGTTTTACGTTTTGTAGCCTTTGAAATAAACATTATCTCCAGGATTATAATGTTTGTTTGGTAATAGAGGTTTTACGTTTGTAGCCTTTGAAATAAACATTATCTCCAGGATTATAATGTTTGTTTGGTAACGTAGAGGTTTTACGTTTTGTAGCCTTTGAAATAAACCTTTATCTCCAGGATTATAATGTTTGTTTGGTAACGTAGAGGTTTTGTAGCCTTTGAAATAAACATTATCTCCAGGATTATAATGTTTGTTTGGTAACGTAGAGGTTTTACGTTTTGTAGCCTTTGAAATAAACATTATCTCCAGGATTATAATGTTTGTTTGGTAACAATAGAGGTTTTACGTTTTGTAGCCTTTAAATCAGCATTATCTGGATTATAATGTTTGTTTGGTAATAAAGTTTTACGTTTTGTAACCTTTAATCCAACATTATCTCCAGGATTATATAATGTTGTTGTTAACATCAAAGTTTTACGTTTTGTAACCTTTGAAATAATAATTATCTGGATTATAATGTTTGTTTGACCTTTATCAAGTTTTACATTTGTAGCCACTGAAATAACCACGATATCTCCAAGGATTGTAATGTTTGTTTGGTAACCATCGAAGGTTTGTTTTGTAGCCTTTGAAATAAACATGATCTCTAGGATTATAATGTTTGTTTGGTAACGTAGATTTTTTACGTTGTAGCCTTTGAAATAAACATATTCTCCAGGATTATAATTTTGTTTGGTAATGAGGTTTTTGTTTTAGCTTTCAAATAAACATTATCTCCAGGATTATAATGTTTGTTTGGTAACGTAGAGGTTTTACGTTTTGTAGCTCTTGTAATAAACATGATCAGATATAATGTTTGTTTGGTAACGTAGAGGTTTTACGTTTTGTAGTCTTGGAAATAAACATTATCTCCAGGATTATAATGTTTGTTTATAAATGTGAGGTTTTTACGTTTGTAGCTTTGAATAAATACTATCTCCAGAGCTAATGTTTGTTTGCAATGTAGGAGGTTTTACGTTTTAGCTTTGAAATAAACATTATCTCCAGGATTATAATGTTTGTTTGGTAACGTAGAGGTTTTACGTTTTGTAGTTTCCTTTGAAATAAACATTATCTCCAGGATTATAATGTTTGTTTGGTAACGTAGAGGTTTTACGTTTTGTAGCCTTTGAAATAAACATTATCTCCAGGATTATAATGTTAGCTTCGTAACGTAGAGGTTTTACGTTTTGTAGCTTTTGAAGCAACATTATCTCCAGGATTATAATGTTTGGTAATGTAGAGGTTTTACGTTTTGTAGCCTTTGAAATAAACATATCTCCAGGATTATAATGTTTGTTTGGTAACGTAGAGGTTAAGATGTTTCGTAGCTCTTTTGAAATAACATTATCTCCAGGATTATAATGTTTGTTGTAATGTAGAGGTTTTACGTTTTGAAGTTTTGGAAATAAACATTATCTCCAGGATTATAATGTTTGTTTGGTAACGTAGAGGTTACATGTTTGTAGTTTTGAATAAACATTATCTCCAGGATTATAATGTTTGTTTAAATTTGTGAGGTTTTACGTTTTGTAGTCTCCTTGTGTCAAAGACATTCCAGGATTATAATGTTTGTTTGGTAACGCAGAGGTTTTACGTTTTGTAGCTCTTTTGAAATAAAACAACATTATCTCCAGGATAATAATGTTGTTTGGTGAACGTGAGGTTTTATTGTCAGGTTTTGAAATAAACATTATCTTCCAGGATTATATTGTTGTTTGGTAACGTAGAGGTTTTACGTTTTGTAGTTTTGAAAATAAACATTATCTCCAGGATTATAATGTTTGTTTGGTAACGTAGAGGTTTTACGTTTTGTAGTCTTTGAAATAAACATTATCTCCAGATTTATATTGCGCCACATTGGCATCGTAGAGGTTTTACGTTTTGTAGTTTTGAAAGAAACATATTCCAGGACAGGCTTGCTTCGTTTGGTAACGTAGAGGTTTTATTGTTTGTAGCGCAAGAATAAACATTATCTCCAGGATTATAATGTTTGTTTGGTAACGTAGAGGTTTTACGTTTTGTAGTTTGAATAAACATTATTCCCAGGATTATAATACTTGTTTGCACTGTGAGGTTTACGTTTGTAGTTTCAGCTAAACATTATCTCCAGGATTATAATGTTTGTTTGGTAACGTAGATGTTTTAATGTTTGTAGTTCTTTGAAATAAACATTATCTCCAGGATTATAATGTTTGTTTGGTAACGAGGTTTTTACGTTTGTAGTTTTTAAATAAACATGTCTCCCAGGATTATAATGTTTGTTTGGTAACGCAGAGGTTTTACGTTTAGAAGTTTTTGAAATAAACATTATCTCTAGATTATAATGTTTGTTTGCAACGTAGATAGTTTACGTTTTAAGCCTTTGAAATAAACATTATCTCCAGGATTATAATGTTTGTTTGGTAATTTAGAGGTTTGCTGTTTGTAGTTTTTTAAATAAACATTATCTCCAGGATTATAATGTTTGTTTGGTAACGTAGGAGGTTTTTTTACGTTTTGTAGTCTTTGAAATAAACATTATCTCCAGGATTATAATGTTTGTTTGGTAACGTAGAGGTTTTACGTTTTAGAAGCCTTTGAAATAAACATTATCTCCAGGATTATAATGTTTGTTTGGTAACGTAGAGGTTTTACGTTTTGTAGCTCTTTTGAAATAAACATTATCTGCATTGTAATGTTTATTTGGTAATGTAGATATTTACGTTTTGTAGTTTTAAATAAACATTCAGGATTAATGTTGTTTCAACGTAGAGGTTTTACGTTTTGTAGCCTTGAAATAAACATTATCTCCAGGATTATATTGTTTGTTTGGTAAATCTTTATGTTTACGCTTTGTAGCTTTTCAATAAATGATTATCTCCGCATTATAATGTTTGTTTGGTAACGTAGAGGTTTCTGTTGCTTTGTGCTTCAGAAATAAACATTATCTAGGATTTATAATTTTGAGCCATAATGTAGGTTTTACTAAGCTTTGTAGTTTTTGGAATAAATATTATTCCAGGACAATGCCGGAGCGAACGTGTAGAGGTTTACGTTTTGTAGCCTTTGAAATAAACATTATCTCCAGGATTTATAATGTTTGTTTAAAAACGTAGAGAAACACAAGCCAGTTTTGGAAATAAACATTATCTCCAGGATTATAATGTTTGTTTGGTGCAATTAGAAATTTTTACGTTTTTGTAGCTTTAAAATAAACATTATCTCCAGGATTATAATGTTTGTTTGGTAACGTAGAGGTTTTACGTTTTGTAGCTTTTGAAATAAACATTGTCTCCAGGATTAATGTTTTGTTTAAATGAGGTTTTACGTTTTGTAGCCTTTGAAATAAACATTATCTCCAGGATTATAATGTTTGTTTGCAATGTAGAGGTTTTACGTTTTGTGGTTTCGGTAAAATAAACATTATCTCCAGGATTATAATGTTTCAGCTTGCACGGTGGTTTACGTTTGTAAGCCTTTGAAATAAACATTATCTCCAGGATTATAATGTTTGTTTGGTAACGGTAGAGGTTTTACGTTTTGTAGCTCTTGAAATAAACATTATCTCCAGGATTATAATGTTTGTTTGGTAACGTAGAGGTTTTTACGTTTAGGTTTTTGAAATAAAATGACATTCTCAGGATTATAATGCTTGTTTGGTAACGTAGAGGTTTTACGTTTTGTAGTTTCTTTGAAATAAACATTATCTCCAGGATTATAATGTTTGTTTGGTAACGTAGAGGTTTTACGTTTTGTAGCTCTTTTGAAATAAACATTATCTCCAGGATATAACACATTAAATGTAGAGGTTTTACGTTTTGTAGCTCTTGAAATAAACATTATCTCCAGGATTATAATATTTGGTAACGTAGAGGTTTTACGTTTTGTAGCCTTTGAAATAAACATGATTCCAGACATAATGTTTGTTTGGTAACGTAGAGGTTTTACGTTTTGTAGTTTTGAAATAAACATTATTCCAGGATTAGTATTTGTTTGGTAACGTAGAGGTTTCTACGTTTTGTAGCCTTTGAAATAAACATTATCTCCAGATTATAATGTTTGTTTGGTAACGTAGAGGTTTTACGTTTTGTAGTTTTGAAATAAACATTATCTCCGAGTAGATTATAATGTTTGTTTGGTAACGTAGAGGTTTTACGTTTTTGTAGTTTTTGAATAAATAATAGCTCCAGGATTATAATGTTTGTTTGGTAACGTAGAGGTTTTACTTTGCTTAGTTTGTCCCGGCAACAGTTTGCTGATGACCGACCTTCTTTTTCGACCAAACATGGCTTCCGCCGGTCTTTGTAGAGGGTGACGCATTCAGATCGGTTGAGAAATCAGCACATATGCGGATTCCTTTAGATTTCTTTTTGACATAGACGGTGGAGGCGGCCCACTGACTATATTCTTTTTTTGACAGAATCCAGATATTCTCGAGTCTGTCTAATTCCTGATTAATTTTCTCTAGAGACGCGAACGGAACGTTGAGTTTTCTCTTAAAAACCAGTTGAATATTTGTTTTCAACTCTAGTTTAGCGGCCATTTTAGTGCTTTTTCCTAAACCAGGTGCGAACACCTCTGCAAAATCTTTTTTTAAGTTGGATTTCAGTTTTTCCGTCTCAGATGAAAGTGATTTTACTTTTTTACAGAAGGTAGACACTGTCAGGTCCCACAAGTTAAATTCCTGTATCCAATCAGTACCGAACAGGTTTTCTGTGTTCTTCGATACGTAGACTATTAGTTTTTTCGTAGTACCAAGTAGTGTGATGTTAGTGAAAAATACTCCTTCGAAATTTATTTTTGTGCCATTAACGGCTTTGGCTATTTTGTATGATTTTAACATAGTGGGTCTATTTAGTCCAAATATGTTTGATGATGATTGAAAGGTCTGAGCCTGAATCCAGTTGTAACTTAATCTCTTAACCTAGGATTTTAACTACGACGTATTTTCGTAGGCTTTATTCGTTATATTCGAAGGTTCGTGTTTGACGTACACGACTTTTGATTTTATTTTTATTTCTACAGTGGGAACTTTTATGTCCTATTTTTTTACATATCAAGCATTTTTTGGATAGATATGGACAATCTTTAACCCAATGTAATCCTCCACATCGGTTACACGGGCTAGGTGAAATTTTTCTTTTTATGAATCCTGCTTTAGGAGCATGAGCATTCGAGTAATTATTATTTCTTCTGTACTCGGTTTTGTTCGTTGAGTAAGCTTTTGGTTGTCTGGATGATTTCTTTATGTGAGTAATGCCAGTTTCATTGTCTTTTGAATCCTTTTTTATGATCTCTATTCTTTGACAATCTTCTGTCAGTATTTGTAATGTCAGGTTTGGTTCATTCTCCAGTTTAGTTAGTACAGGAGACCTAATTTCTGAGTCTCTACGTGACGTAATTCCTTGTGCAAATATTAAATATATTTGAATTGTCTGCACTGAGTTCTGATAACCGGAATTCATCGCAGTGTTTATTAACCACCGCTGCGTAAGTAGAGAAGTCTTCCTCGGCATTTTTTACAAGGTTTAGCCATTTCCACCTTTTGTGGAATTGGGAAGTTTTTGGACTAAAAAATTCGGTAAGGTGTTTTACCGTGTCGATAAAGGTTAGCTCAGAAGTTTCCCTCGGAAGGATAAAATCCACAAACTTATCATGTTCTACGGTATCTAATTTAAGTAGTAACAAGCGAGTTTATTTCTGATCAGTCCAATTTGCACAATCTATACTGAAAAAATCCTCATACCTTCTATAGTAAGCAGCAAACGTTTGTCCTCATCTGGTGCGTAACAGAAATTGTCTATTGCATTCCAAATAGAATCCTGCGAGAATGCGGTATTATTTCGGTGTTTGAATAGTTTGTTAAGACTTGCGAAATTAGTTCTTCAATTAGTTGCTGTCTTTTTTCTGAACGTTGCTGACGGTCAAGTAACGGCGATTGTCTTTCGTCCCAAATTTTAAGTAACTGCGATTTTTTTTTTTTTTCTGTTCGATTTGAAATTTTTGTTGTTCTTTTTGGAGCTGTTGCGGTTTTTTTTTTTTTTTTTGCTGTTTTTTTTTTTTTTTAGCTTTAAATATTGAGTAAACGTGTCCTTTAACTCTTCCATTTTTCTTCTTTTTTTTTTAAACAGATCAAAAGTGGGGTACGGGTTATGAGTGTTCGGTTGAACTAGGTTTTCAATGCCGTACGACAAAAAAAAATCTTGGTTTGTACTTTTTTTTTTTTAATAAGTGAGTGGGGGTGGGGAAGAGTAATTAATTTTCCTTTTGTCTTTACCCGCTTTAGAGTCTTAATTTTGTAACGATTGCTTTACATATATTTTTTTTTTTTTTTTTGCAAAAAAGAATTAAGATATCTTTTTCCTTAATATATTTATTTGAATGAGAAAGGAAAACGTCGTACTTACAATTTCCTTTAGTCTCTTTTTCCTGGAATCCCGTGAACAACACAAAAACAATTAACACTCTTGGGTTGTGTATGTTATTTTGTCGAACAAAAACTTTTTTTTAACTTGGGGAGACAAAATCCCTGTACTTTCGATTGAGAAAACTTTTGTGATATATTCCTTGTAAGTTTCCTTTGGAAATCACTTGTCAATATTTTGGGAATATTGACTTTGAAATGTCTCCTTGTTGTAAGACATTTCGCGGTAGTGTTTTGTGAACACTAAATTTGAAATGAAATTCCTTGTTCGAATTTCATTTGTCAGTGTTATAGCATTGAATAAATTAATACTCCGACGAAAAATTTGTTCGTACGTAACCAGTGTTGTGTGATATTGAATTTGTTTGAATTTTTTTTCGTGAAAAACTCATTCGTTTGCTTAGTTTCGTATGTAGTTGGTTGATGTTTCTCAGTGAAAACTTCCTAGTCAACCAGTGTTTGTAAGACACTGGATTGGTTTGGAGCTTTTCCGTGAAGGCTCAGTCCTTCACCGTCAGTGTTGTAAGACACTGGGTTGTTTTAATCCCAAATCCTTGGTGTGGGTTCGAATCCCTCGTTCGCCAGTGTTGTAACCCTGCTTAAGGAGTCACAAATAAAAACAGGAAAACCGGATTAGTAAAAACAATTGTATTAACAAAATAACGGGTAAAGGTACAATATACCGGCTTGTTAGTCTAGTTGAAGAGCAAGCGGTGTTGGATATCAAAGTTCTGTTCGGTAAGTAACTCTACGGGTGTCTGACTCATACCAGACTGCTGCTCTCTCGCTGACTACTAGTCACATGGTATTTCTGCAGGTTGAGTTAGTCCATTGCTATTTTAATGGATAGGTCCGCCACAACAATATATATATATATATATATATATATATATTATAAATTATATCTTACAACCTGTACAATTTTTTTATATATCAATTACAAATTGTACATTTTGTTTGACATTGAAATTACAATGTCTCATAAGGCGGTGTGGAAAGGAATGGAAAGCCTCTTTTCTTATATTTGGCGAATTGTGTGTGGGATGTTGGTGAGGGTTATCGATAAGAGAATAAGTCTTGTAAATTGTCCGTTTGAGTTTTGAAGAAAGTGGAGTAGGTAGTGAATATAGTTGATTAATGAGTGTTTGGGAATTGTGTAGACAGATTTAACATTAGAAGATGAGATGTAGGTTTTATGGCCTCCGGATTAGACTTTATTCTTTGGATTTCTTAGAGGAGCAGAGTAGGGAAGTGCAAAGGTTGGGGAGGGATGGGATTGGGCCTATCTTAAATGTTTATTTGTACAACTATAGAATATTTTTTGTATTTAAGCACAGTTTTTATAATTAATCTAATTTTGTATATTTAAGCTTAATGTTGAATTTAGGAAATCGATTTTTTCTATAACATTTTAAATTTTAAATAAGATCACAGTTTGTGGTGTGTAATAGGTAAAATTTAATGTAAGAGTGTTGTTAGTACTATGAAGGTTTATCATTTCTAAGCGGTCCTAGCTTTTGTAGTATTTTTAGCATGATTGTAAGCTTAGTTCTTTAATGTGTTTGCAGTTTACTGTGGTTCCATGTCTCTGGTTTAAAAGTTTGTTGCTATTCATATATTTAATGATTTCAATTTTTTCTTTAAGACTAAGGAAACATGGTTCCTTTACTGATTTAGCTGTTCTTGTTTGTTTGAGGATTTTCCATTTAACTTGATGTGTTTTATTTTCGTTTTTTAACTTCCAAAATTATTTAGAAAGAGACGTCATGCTTTGTTTTTCTTTGTTAATGGAAAATCAGCGACCACTTGTTGTTAACGACCGTTTTTATGCACGGACGATTTGTTAATGTTAATTGACCCTTAGTGAGCGACCACCTCTAGAACACGATCAGCAACTAATATCAACGAGTGACAATCACTGATCAAACGACCGCTTAAAAAATCCATTTTTGTCGTACACTGCGAACTTCTAAATTAGGAGAAACTAAATGAGTAATCTATTTCATTTTGATTTGATCTAAGCCAGGAACACTTCCTCATTGTTTTGTTATTGTAGTGTTGTATTAAACTGTTATTTCTTGTTGAAATGTACATTGCCTGAGTTTACCTCAGAGTGAAACATCGGCTGTTTTGTACAACATGCATTGTATTTGACATGTTCAAGGGATTTATCACAGTCTCTGTACTGACTTGGATAAATTCAGGGATTGGGAAAATCACAATTATGTCCCTTTCTCAAATGTCTATCTCTTCTGTTCCTTTATTTATTTATTTTGTGTGTGTGTGTGTGTGTGTGTGTGTGTGTGTGTGTGTGTGTGTGTGTGTGTGTGTGTGTGTGTATCTACTCTATTTCTATCTGGTTATCTCTATCTCTCTGTTTCTCTACCCACGATCGCTGTCAGTTTTTTGTATGTTTTTTTTTTTTTCATGTATTATCGTAGATTCTCTTTTGCTATCACTCACGTCAAAGAAAAACACTGAAACCGTATACGTCGCAAATTTTTCCAACCTGCATATTTTAGTACAGGCACGAAAAGCAATGCAATAACTGAATTTTTTTGAAGTCCACTTTATAAACATTTTTTGTGAATAAATATTTTAGTTTCTTGTTGACCGTGGTAAATACGTTTTTTTAAAATTTTAAAATGATTTATGCTGAATACATTTCTTGAAAGTTAGGCCATCTTCTTATGTTCTTATTACCAGATCACATGGTAAAATTCTAAAATGTACATTCTGGTGAGTGGAATATACGTTCGTGGCGTAAACAGGTCATGACTAGGGGCCTTTAGTGAGCGACCACCTGCCGTATGCTACCAGTTTTA
Source organism: Ascarosepion bandense (assembly GCA_037127315.1). Taxonomy (NCBI): domain Eukaryota; kingdom Metazoa; phylum Mollusca; class Cephalopoda; order Sepiida; family Sepiidae; genus Ascarosepion; species Ascarosepion bandense. Next base: position 2,374,912 of record JBBBDQ010000708.1, read on the forward strand.
TGGCAGTAGTGGTGGTCGCATACGACAGGTTCCACTGTATATATAAAAAAGAAAGCAACCGGTTTCGCTAATCCGGTTGTTTTCTTTTATATATATATATATATATATATATATATATATATATTGACGTCATAAAACCGCATTGCAAATTTGAGAACTGCGTTTATTATTTTCGGTAACTATTGCCGTTGCCAAGCGGAGTTTTATGTCAACACAAAATAAAATCGTCGGTGATGGCGGATGTTATTGTATTACAGTCTAAATAACCTCTCTGAAGATGGCTCATGTGAGCCGAAAACTTAGAAGCAAATTAATAAAAATTATCCAAATGTTGGAGAATTTTTGTCTTTATTTTCAACTGAAATTAAAGCCAAAATACGACGTTTAGAACGGCTCATGATTAAACATAATAGACATTCATTGTCTCTTATATTTAACAGTATATGTTTAGAAAATTATTTGCTACCTCGATGTACTATATATATATATATATATATATATATATATATATATATATATATATACACACACACACAATCGTGACATTACTCCACACAAATAAAATTTAATATATAAGTGTTGCTGAATCGTAGTAAACGTTTCCATTTATTTGTAGTAAATAGTTTTTTTTATTTAATAAGGATATCACGATCTCTACAAATTTCAATACAGTGTTTCAAGAGATTTTTTAAAGATTATAAAATATTACAATTATAATTTTTAAAAGAGGAAACAATTCTTACTAAGAATCAATGATTCATTGAAAGAACATTTTTCGCAAAACAATAAGTTCTATATTTTATTTATGAAAGTAATAAAAAGCTTTTTTCTAATTATGCCGTGATTGTTCTAATATTATCTTAGTTTTTTTTTTGCTTCAGGGTAGATTTTCTGTAATTGCGGGTTCTGCTTGATCAAAAGAAATATTGCTCTTTCAACTAAACTTGCTCTAGCAACTAAGACTTGCTCTTGGAGGTAAGACTTGCTCTTACAACTAAGACTTGCTCTTACAACTAGGACTTGCTCTTGCAACTAAGACTTGCTCTTGCAACTAAGACTTGCTCTTACAACTAAGACTTGCTCTTGCAACTAAGACTTGCTCTTACAACTAAGACTTGCTCTTACAAGTAAGACTTGCTCTTGCAACTAAGACTTGATCTTGCAACTAATAAAAGTGTTAAGCGCTATAGCTACAAAAATAATTTGATCGAATTTTCATAATATTTAAACGTAGATACCTCTGTAGAGAGCGTCGGTTATGCTTGCAAAATGGCCTTGTTTCGAACATAACTGAGCCCCGCACATTTGAAAAAATCAGAATGTTGAACAAAAGATATAAATATAAATTTATTTAACGGGAAAAGTGACGTCCATTTTGTCGTTTTGAAATAACATTTATCTTTGAAAGTTTTCTTTTGAATGTGTATTTAAGAGTTCAGTTTTCTTAAAGTCAGACGAAATAGATTTGTAAAGAAAAGACAAATCTGGTTTCGATATGAGTGCATACAATTGTAGTAGGTGAACAAGTTCGTCTTGAGTGTGAATGAAAGCGGAAATGATGTTTTGTTACTCTTTCTTTTTTTGTTGTCGACAAGTAAATGAGGAAAGGGGAGGATCAATTAGTGCAGTGTGAAAGAAAGTGGGAAAAGGTAGTTTGTCTAGATGAGATGTCCAATCGACGACTTGTAACTCTCTGTAATGTTCTTTTTTTCTTTGTTGACAGTACATCAGAAAAAGTAGAAAGTGAAAGAGTCAGAAAATGCGTGTCGCCTGGACTTGGCGTCCGACAGACGATCTCTGACTATCTGAAAAGAAAAAGCAAAATAACGCGTATTTATGTGATAGTGAAAAATAGAATCGGATTAACATTTAATTTTTTTTCTAACTCCTGATTAGCCAATAAATGAGGTTGTATTTCCGCAGACATCAAATATGGTAAAATTTAGTTAACTGTCTTATAAAAAGAGCTTTTCTATTCGTGAATGCTCAAATATATATGCTTTTTTATTGACTCATGAAGGTATAGGTGTGTGTAAGCTCGGATTTTCTGTGCAATCAGATCTAACGAAATCCGACACCTCCACTCATTTCCGATACCTAAGTTTTAAATTGATTTTTTAAAAATAAAAAAAGCTTTGTTGAAGCTTTCATTTTAGCTTTAATTGAAATCTAAATGATTAAATTTACTATTTCTAATAAGCAAAATACTTTGGTGTATTTCAAATAGAAATTATATTGATTGGAATCTTGACATTTTATTTTGATAGATTGAGAGGTTTGTAAACAAAAATTGATTTTCAGTTTAAAAATTTTTGAAAACATAAAATATATATCTACAACACGTTATTTTTGGAAAATTAGCAAATTTAACGTTAAATTAATCTGGTTTACACAAGTATTACTTAGCATGAAATTTAGAATAAAAGTATTTCTTAATTTTTTTAAAATCATTTCACCCCAAGCAAGGCATAACTGCCACTGTGCGCAGAGGGTTACAGAAGAGGAAAGTGATGAGAAAAAGGAACAGGTTTGAGGGAAGTCAGAGAATGAGTAAAAAAAAAGGACAAGAATAAAGGTGAGAAGAGATCAGTATAAGAGTGGAGTGGAAAGGAAGAACATGATACAAGGGTTGTCATGGAAAGGATGTGAGTCAAGAAGATAAGAGATGGCAATTGACTTTGCATTTAAATTCTTGAAGATTGTAGCTTTCAGGGAAGCAAGTATACGGAAAGAAATTCCACAAGCGGGATGTGCGAGCAAAGAAGCTGAGGGAGTAGAATTTGCTGTTACATTTGAATGGTTTCACTATAAATGGGTGGGACCTAATTGCTAGTCTAGTAGCTCGAGTAAACTAATGCAGTGGGGGCACCAGGGATCTAAGATGATCACAGAGAGTTGATCTTTCTGACCTTTGAAGTAAGTGATTGATCTATGATGACAGCCAGATGTTGAGATAAGCTAAGTATGGTTGACCAGAATTGATAAAATTATCCAGATTTTTCTGTAAGAGAAAGCGTGAAAAACATGATCTTTTAATGTTACATAGAAAATTCTTTTTCTTCATGAGCCGTGTTCCTTCAGGACATAGGCTATCATGGACTTTCATTTGACTCGATCTCTTGTCGCTCTCAAAATTCTTCCTCTTGGTGTCTCTCCCAAACTTCGCTCTGTCATCCATTTGCTCAGGCCTATCAAGTATGTCTCACGCTGCTTTCCAATGTCTCTCTTTCCCTCTATCCATCATGTGAGTATTAAATTCTCCAGGCCCTCCTTCCTCATTACATGTCCCAGAAACTTCATCTGTCTCTTCTTTATGCTAAGTATGAGTTTTCTCCTTGTTTCCATACTCTCCAACACTTCGACGTTAGTCACGTGCTCAGTCCATGATATCCTCAGCATCCTTCTGTAAAACAACATTTCTGCTGCCTCAAGCCTCTCCTTCATCCTTGAGGAGATCGTCCAATATTCACTTCCATACAGAAGGACAGACATCATATAGAAATCCAGCACTCTCTTCTTTGTTTCTAATGAGATTTTCCTGTCTCTCAGTACTCTGGTTAGCTTTTAAAATGCGTTCTTGGTCATGCCAGTGCCCATGGCCGTATCTGACTACCGGGTACACCGGGCACGGGTCCGGGCCGATTCGTGCAATCATAGTGAAAATCCGGGCAAGGAAAAATGTCTTCGTCAGAAATCAAACTAAACAATTCACGAAGAAAGAAAGAAAGAAAGAAAGAAAGAAAGAAAGAAAGAAAACATTCAAATGAACGCAGTAAAAATCTGTTTATCTATTAATTTTGGGAGAAAAGACTGGTTATAATCAGAAAGTCCTAACCCGATTTCCTGCTTTCGTTCACGTTCTGTGCCTAATTTCTATTGGAATAGCCGAAAAAATCCGCAAAAATCAAAGTTTCTGGAAACGAATGACACTGATGACGTCATCACATTGTCAACCAATAAATCCGGGCAATTTTCTCTGTGCCTGGTGTTTTTTAGCATCAGCTACGGCTCTGTCAGTGCCTCTTTGAATCTCAACATCGCACTTTTCTGTCAGCTTCCCAGGTATTTTAATTTCTTTACTTGTTTTATTTTAGTTTCTCCGACCTGTAGTTGGTGATTTGTGGTTTTCTTTTTACTTATGACGATGCATTCAGTTTTCTCGAAGTTTATGCTCGGTCCTTTCCTCTCACTTTCTTTTGCTATTTTCTGTAGAAAATCCTGCATTCTCTTTTCCGTGTCTGCTATCAGCACTGTGTCATCTGCGTATCTTACATTGTTGGGATTGTGGCCGCCAATGACGAATCCTGGAAAGGGTTTTATTTCTCTCAGAATTGTTCCGCTGTATAAGTTGAATAAATCGGGTGAGAAAACACGCCCTTGTCTTACGCGTCTTTCTATTTTTGTATACCTGCTGAATTCGCTTTCTATCCGTACACAAGCGGTTTGCTACATATATATATTCTTGATCATCCTAATGTCTTTTCCCAAAATGTCGAAGTTGTCAAGTACCTCTATCAAGTCTTTGTGGCGTATATATATATATATATATATATGTATATATATATATATATATATATATATATATACAGACGCGTCACGTGAAATAAACAAACGCGTCACGTGATGTAAATAAACTCTCTCCACAGACGCTCTTGCGAAATACGTTTCTAATTTGAAATTTAAAATCATTTGTTTCTGATGAAGGACCGAGGACGCTCTGAAATATAAAATATAATAATAGAAATAAACAAATACTGTAAAAAAATACATTTTTAAACTCACAACTTTTTAATAATTTTTCCTTATATAAGCAAGTAAAAGCTTAATGTCATAGCATAGTTTTATTGCATTCTTTATTTTACTATTCTTTTCAGCAGAACTGTTTGAAAAAAAAAAATAATGGATGATTTACATTCCCGAAGGAGTCTTGCGTTTAACTAACAAAACAAATTTTCGATACAAAATTTAATTTCTTAAAACTTCATACGGAAGCGGGGTAAGAGATGTAAAAAAATATTTTTCCCAAGATTTTTTTCTGAAAATAATAATTTCAAAAATAATTTTTTGTTAATAAGACCTGCAAGTTTCATTCAAATCCGACTGTTTTTTTTTTTTGTTGTTGTTTTTTGTTTGATCTTTGCAAGAATTTCCAAATTAATGGGGTTTTCCCTGGAAAAAAAACTGTGTTACGTAATATTACAATACATTATCCATTGTAAACTCAGGCAACTATTTGGTTACCTGCTGACGAAAAGCAAACAAAGATTTTTACCAAAATTTCGAACGTGTTAGAAAGGATTAAAAAAAAATTTTAAAAATTTAAAAAAAAGCACTTTGATCTTTCTTTCCTCTTAATAACAGAAACATTTTCATGAAAAACATTTTCTTAAATTTTGGGCATTTTTTCTTCATATGCTGTTTTTTTTTTTGTTTTTTTTTTTAATTTTATTTTTAGAGAATTAGAGAAGGTACCTACTAGAGAGGTATTTAAATTATTTCTTTTAGAGCATGATGGTGAACGTCATGCTATTCAATGTCTAAGTAAAAAACAGATTTTTGTAAATAAAAAGTTGTCTCCCTTAGATTTTTAAAATAAATCATTTTTAGATATTTATTTTTCTTAAATAAAAATAGACTCGTTTATTAGATAGATTTTTGTTTTAAAAAGGTTCTTTTAAAAAAATTATAAAGATTTTTTTTTTTTTTTTTTTTTTTGCTGATCGGTTGTTTTATTCGCGGTAAAAGAAATGCAAGCAGCAGACGACACAAGCGCTTGACACAATCAGTCGGAGATTTTGCTGTCAAAGAAAATAGATTTGTTAATTACGATTCCATGTGTGTTTGGTAAATTATTTTTCCTTGGGAAGGATAATGCTGAGATTTTCTTTTGGTGCGTAAAAGAGAAGGAAAAAGTGAGTACCTAATTTTGAATATCTTTTTAAATGAAAATCTTTCCGAATGAGCCTGTTTGAATGAAGACATTTTTCTAAGATAAAAAAAAGAAATTTATTTTTTATTCAAATTAAATTGTATATATATATATATATATATATATTACTTTCTGGAAGGCAAATTTTAAAAAATGTCAAGAAAAATATATAAATAGATGCTGGAAGTATTTGGCTATTAAAAAAAAAAAGTTAAATTTTTGTATTGATCCCCGAAGGCCTTTATCCCTTCAAATCATTCAAAAACATCCTTATTTCCGTGCAAATGTATTTGCTGAACTCAAATCGATAATTGTTTATTGAAGAAACCTACCTTATTTTCATGTTACCGACCAGAAATAAATCGGACTATATCTCAAAAGTACGATGTTCAAATCTTATAAAGTACTGTGTTCCATATGGGTCAAAATGATTTCATAAGTTAACAAGCGTTCTGGGTTAGTCCTCCTTACTTAGCAAAACAGAAGAACGCACTTTCATTCTTACGATATTTTATTCTCTACGTTTCTAAAATTTTTATTTATTCAGAAAGCATATTCAAATGTCTAGCTATAAATCTAAGCTAAAATTCTATAAAATATTATATAAGTGCTGAAATTATTATGTTAAATTTTAAATTTCACTATTTAGTTAACCACCCACCACCAAAAAAAATAAATTTTTTTATCACGATTGGTCACCAGACATTGCGTGTCTGTCAACATCAAGTAGCAGTCATCTGTTAACACCTCTATGACTTACATAACAAAAAAAGTGACTACCGTATTTAATTTTTTTTTTTTTATTGTAAATTTCTGGGAGTAAGCAATTATTAATTGATTGAAAACAGATAAAGGTAAGTTTTAATATTAAAATTTGACTTAAATAATGTGCCAGCGCGGTAAATTTTATTTTTTCAAGATTTTTAAAAACAGAAATTTGGTTACTGTTTGTGTAAATGAGCCAATCAATCAACAATGGCGGTATCTTTAAAAAAAATAATAAAATTTTACAATTTTAGATTTAAATCAATATAATTTCGGTTAAAAATACACTAGTATGTTTTTTGCTTACTAAAATTATTAAATTTAATCTATTGCTTTCAATTAAAGCTAATTTTAAAGCTTGAAGATAACTTATTTATTTTTAAAATTTCAATTTAAATTTAAGTATAGAAGAATTGACTGGACTCAGTGGAGGTACCTACTTTATAACTTTGAACGTATTTGCACAAATAATTAATTTTTTTTTTCTTTTTAAAGATAGTTTTGGTGAAAATTTTTTATTAATTTTTTTTTTGGTTTTATAGGCAGTATAATCATCAATTCTTAACTAAAAGGAAAAAACGATACAGTTCTTTAAAAGATTTTAAAAATATTTTTAAAACTATACATTATTTATAATAAAAAAAATTTAAAAAATGAAAACAATTCTTTTATAATTTTATTAGTAATCAAAAAAAAATTTTTTTTTTCAGACTATAATGTCCTTAATTTTTATTATTTATTCCAGCAATTAAAAGCTTATCAAATTAAATTATATCAAAGTTTTATTGCATTTTTTATATTTCTCTTCGGAGCAGATTTTGGTATCCTGAATCTTAAATTTAAATAAAAAAAATACATGATTTATATTTCCCGATGAGTTCCGCATTTAACTAATAAAACAAAAGATTCCAGAAAATTAAAATTCATTAAAATTTCATGAATTTACTTGAAGGGGGGTAACAGACTTAAAAAAAAAATTGTTTTCATCGAAATTTTAAGAAGGTAATAATTTCAAAAATAATTTTATTCATTTGTTAATGAGTACTGAAAGTTTCATTAAAATCCGACAAATATTTGATTTTTGCGAGAATTTCCAAATTAATGTGTTTGTCAACGAAAAATTGAGTTACGAAAATAAAATTACGTAATCAATTATAAAATAGACGTAATATTTTTAACCACGCTCACTCTAAATCAAAAACAAAATTTCCTGACAAAATTTCGAAAATGTTAAAAGGGATTAAAAAATTTTATAAAATAATTAAAATTTACTTTGATCTTTCCTCTTCATAATATTATAAACGTTTTGGATAGAAGAAGTTCCTTTATTAAGTTTTTAACCTTTTTAAACTTTTTTTATGCTGGATTTTTGTTACGTAATGGAGGTACCTACAATCATTGGCATTTATTTTTAAAGCTTAACAATTATTCTTTTTTTTAGGATGTGTAATTTTTAAATTTATATGGTTTGTTCAATTCTATAGTTTGTTCAAACCACTAAATAAAATGAATTCTTTTATTTTATTTTATTTATTTTTTTGTTTTTGTTTTAAAGGAAACCAAAAAAGTGTTACACTTTTTTACTTTTTTTTTTTTAATATTATAATACGTCAGGCCGGGCTGGCCGTCTAATGAGACTCTTGTCCTCACCGACGGTCATGACGATCCCAGTTGTGACACTGCCACCCGGCTGGCCGGTTGGTTCTGTCGCTGTTGCTGGTTGTGACGATTTCGTCCGATGATGTCTCCCCGCGGGAGATAGTGTCACAATATTACCAAAAATTTCGGCAAGTATCCGATTCACGCAGAATTTTTAGTACTTCTTCATTAATGAATGAATTTTATACAGTGAAGAGGTGTTGATTTTTTTTTTTTTTTTTCTATTAAAAAAAAAAACTTTGGGAAAATATTGGGCGGGTGATGTATCATCCTTCCTTTTTTCGATATCGTATGTACTTTTTAGGATGTGCGTTGTGGTACAGAGGATATCGGCTCGGAACGAGAAATTGGGGAGCCGAGTTCGAATTCCAGTTGAATCCATTTTATTCACTTACACGCAAATACTCTTGGGAAAGGTATTAAACCATCTCTTCCTTCCAGTTATGGGTTAAATAGCAGGACAGATTGGGTTCTATAGCCTTGGTCGGTAACCAGTCTACCGCAGAAAGCAATGGCAACCGACTGCGGGATAATCTTCTGCCCAGTCAGTCATGTCTCTTTCGAGACATGATCGCCCAAGCGTGTATCACGTATGGCACTTAATTGACTGACTGATGTACTTTATTGTTTTATAAAGAGAAATGAGTGTTATGTGATCTAATAAATATCGGCTCAGAATTGCAATCGGTGTGCAATTCTACACTTTGTGTTTCTGTTTTGTTTGAAATTATATAAGATTTTTGTATCCTAACTCTTCACCATACGCAGATTTATAAATATTGAAAATATTTCTCAATATGTTCATGCATGTTCGTACGTATCCAAGTGATTATGACCGTTTCAAAGCATGAAATATAGTTTCAAATCAGGTTTGTTAGTCGCGGGTTGTCATGTTAATGTGTTTGCTTGTCAATCGTTGTCCAGTGAAGGGTCGCTTTTTCTGGTTCAGGTTTGTATATGGCGTATGGATTCATTAATTGTAATTAGTTTAAGTACCGCCACTCATTTTTCTATATCTAAATTTAAATTGAAATTTTAAAAATAAATAAGTTATCTTCAAGCTTTAAAATTAGCTTTAATTGGAAGCCAAGGGATTAAATTTAGTAATTCCAGTAAGCAAAATACCCTGATGTATTTTAAACCGAAATTATATTGATCGGGATCAAAAAATTTTCTAAATTAAAAAAAAAAACATTTAATTTCAAATTTTCCGCCATTTTTCATCGATTGTAAACAGAAGCCAATTCTCGGTTTTAAAAAAATCTTACAAAAATAAAATACACCTCGCTGACACATTATTTTCTTAAAATTACTGAATTTAAACTTACTTTAAGTTGACTTGAAACAAAAATTACACGCTTACTGCTTGAAAAATGTTTCAAAAAGCATTTTTCAATTATAGTAGCCGTTTTATCACAGCTGTCAACACCTTATCAGCAACTTAGCAGTAGCCGACAACTGATCATTTTACAGGATCCGGCCAAAAGTATGGAAAACGAATTTGGTATAAATCTTATTCATAAACATTGTTTTATTTTTTAATTTTTAACTATGTTAAAATTAACAATTTAACACAATTTTCAGCAATTATCCAATATTCGATGAATTTTAGTTAGTTTAGCTTTGTAGGCTTACTTTTGAAGATGTTTTATAAAAAAAAAATTACAATTTAATAACAGAATGAAAATAACGGCAGATGTAACCCAATAATTTATGAAATGTTATGGCATTTATTAATTTTTATTTTGAATATTTATTTTTCATTTAGGTACCTCCACAAATTGTGAATTTCACAATTATTATATTTTTTTTAACAAAATTAGAAAATTAGGAATGAAAATGTAAAAGTTGCTTTAAATGTTTAAGGAATGACTTGCAAAACAGGCTGTTGAATTTTATAAACGTCTTGAAGAGATTTGAATCAGAATCAAAGAGCGGTTTTTGTCGTTTTCCATGTAAGGGAATAATCCAAAACACTTGTTAACTGCTAAAATAAATATGACACCTATAGACACTTGTTATGACCCTTATGGAACATCGTACTTAAATGAACATATTTATTTACACACAAAAAATGTTTGTAATTATTTTAAAAATATAAGGAGTAAAAAATTTTTATTAACTTTTTTATTTTTTGATAAGCAATCTAATCATCAATTCATAACTAAAAAAAAAGGACAACAGTTCTTTAAAAGATTTTTAAAATATTTTTTAAACTTTATGAATTATTATAATAATAAAAAAATGAAAACAATTATTTTAAAAATTTTATTAGTAATCGAAAAAAATGTTTTTCTTCAGACTATAATGTCCTTAATTATTATTATTTATTCCATCAATTAAAAGCTTATCAAATTAAGTTATCTCAGAGTTTTATTGCATTTTTTATTTTACTCTTCGGAGCAGATTTTAGGAGAGTGCTGAATAATTTTAAATAAAAAAAATAGATGATTTATATTCCCCAGTAAGTTTTGCGTTTAACTAATAAAAACGTAAATTTCAGAAAATTAAAATTTATTAAAATTTCATGAATTTATGTGGAGGGGGCGTAACAGAGTTTAAAAACATTTTTTTCATCAATATTTTAAAAAAATAATAATTTCACAAATAATTTCATTCATTTGTGAATGAGTAGTGAAAGTTTCATTAAAATCCGACATTTATTTGTTTTTTGCGAGAATTTCCAAATTAATGTGTTTGTCACCGAAAAAGTGAGTTACGTAAAAAGTTACGTGATCGATTGTAAACAGTCGTAAGATTTTCTGCAACGCTAACTCAAATCAAAACAAAATTCTCAGCCAAAATTTCGAACATGTTAAAAGGGATTAAAAAATTTATAAAATAAATAAAAATTACTTTGATCCTTCCTCTTAATAATATTTGAAACATTTTGATGGAAAATGTTTATTTTATTAAGTTTTGGACCCTTTTAATTCATACTATGCTGGGTTTTTTTTTTGTGATGTAATGAAGGTACCTAAATTAGTTTGTGTGAGTCTGTTTATGAAGTTCTGTGTTGTCCCTCGTGGGCTGAAAAGAAGAAGAGTTGAATGTCGTAATTGAAATGTGCGTGAGAGGTTTCGAAGAAAGAGTGTTGCGCAACGACGAATATTTTCAAGGATGAGTTATCAGAAGAGGTTTTAGTATGTGTTCAGAATTCCATAAACAATAAAAATGCAAAAAACAATGGCAAAGGAATTACCGAGAAATAATTGCAAGAAACACAGATTTAACTAAGCAAATAATCACATTAACATTTATATAAAAATATACAGATTTGCAAGAAAGTGAAAAGGTTGTAAGTTATGATGTAGATAGAGATTGCGAGAGAATTGATGAAAAGTCAATAGTTAAAGTTCGGCAGACAGTATAACAGTTCGTGAATGAAAATTAAATGTCCTGGATAGCGACAATTTAGTAAAACTGTTAATGAAAGAAATTGTGTGTGTGTGTGTGTGTGTGTGTGTGTGTGTGTGTGTGTGTGTGTGTGTGTGTGTGTAAGAATTACAAGTACAGAGTTGCGTACCTTTGATCGTGAAGTCGTTGAAAGTAATGTTAGATAGTCAGTCAGTCAGTTAAGTGCCATGCGCGATACACGCTTGGGCGATCATGTCTCGAAAGAGACATGACTGACTGGGCAGAAGATTATCCCGCAGTAGGTTGCCATTGCTTTCTGCGGTAGACTGGTTGCCGACCAAGGCTATAGAACCCAATCCATCCTGTTATTTAACCCATAACTGGAAGGAAGAGATGGTTTAATACCTTTCCCAAGGGTATTTGCGCGTAAGTGAATGCAAGGAATTCAACTGGAATTCGAACTTGGTTGTTACATAGTAGTTGACAGAAATTATCAACTTTAGAAATATTACTTGTATGAATCGTAGATTGACGAAGCTAAAGTTGTTCGTGGTGTGAGATGAATGGTGATCAGCTAAAACGATAAATTATAGGTTGACGGTCTTTGCCTTGTAGTTGGTAGTGAGTTAGTTCGAAGGTCGCCGAGATTAGCGACAAGGATTCGTGTACCAAATTTAAAACTAACGATATTTATTGTATCGAAAAATACAATTATGGCACAAGGTCAGTGTTTAGTGGGGGGGGGGGACAAAAACTGAGGTTGGTCAACAATAACTATCCTATACCAAGCTAATCAGAATCATGATTTAAACATTCTTTACGATTTCCCATTAACCATAAGGACCCATCCATCATTACTCAATCCTCCATGTACCAAAATGCCACATCCGCATTAAGGAACCTACAATGAATAAAACATGAATAAAAAAAATTATAAAAAGATATACAAGGAATGTAAAGGGTGAGGGTATATGAGACAAAAAAAATCCCAAACAAAATGTTTTACTTAAAATACAAAATAAATCAATTAATGTTAGTAGGACCCTACCATCCCACAAAATATAGAGGCCGCTGTATTCTGCTTTTATGTCAAAATCAAAAGGCGCTCTTTTTATAGGGAGTGGGAAGAAAAAACAGATGGGAAGACTAAAATTCTGACCCAGACGAAATGAAATACAGGATTTAAAAACTGGGGACGATGGGAATCTTGACCTGGATCATAACAAAAGACGAAGCCGAGAACAACATTACTCACATTAACTAGGTACACAAGAAAGAACTACCTTAACCAGGGGAGGATTCCACAGGAATCCACCCCGAAGCGACTAAGGAGACTTAAAAGAGAAAATCAAGGCTAGCCCTGTTCACGCGAATCAGGTTCGCCACAGACACCCACCTTTTGCTGAAGCCTGTCGAAATCAAACACTTTCTATCTGTTCTAATTTTCATTTTGAGCTGATGCTCAAAATATCGAATCAAATCCTGATGTGAAAGACGTTGCCCTCTCAAGACTTCTTCCATTCGCGTTGTCCATATCATCATTCGAGCCGTGGCTAGCAGCGACAGAAACACCATCAGCTTCACCCCAGATAACGGGGGCGACACATTGTCACAGGCGTATGCACGATCAATAACCAGTTCCTCAGGAACGATACGAGCTGTCAACTCGCCGACACGGTCCCTTAGAGGGCGAACCCGTGAACAATGATAGAAGACGTGTGCAGCCGTTTCCTCTAAAGCAAGGTTGCAGCGTTCACAATCTGGCAAATCTGCCAGGCCCCATATGAAGACCTTGTCATTGAGAGACAGCCTATTCCGAGCCAATCGCCAGGTAAGCTAAAATTCAGAGTTGCTGAGATAATCCGCACCTAGCGCCTAAGACCAAAACGAGCGAAACTCATCCTCCGACAAGTGGAGTACCTCCCTGAGTGGCTCATTCATGACACCCTCCACTAATAAAAGATAGATTCTCCTAGACCGAGAAAGGTCACTGGACCGAGGAATGGCCCTCAAGTCTGTCCGACATTCGAGCAGAAAATTCGATTGCTCCTGAGGCTTACGGCACCGCTCCGAGATGGGAGGAATGATAGTAAGGCTAGAGAACGTGTCCCTCACTATCCACGCCAGCAACGAGTCTTCCATCAACGCACGACTTAGAAAGGCCAACCCCGAGGCGAACTTGTGACTCACCACATTCCCAGTTCCCAGTGACATGGACGTTGGACACAGACTTCTTTGTCGACGTGATGTTTGCGTCCTCTCCACAGAGGAGAGAATAGAAACGCTCGATAGCCTTACAAAGAGGAAGTACCGCCAACCGGTAAAGGACAATGGGAAAGACATATACAGCACACACCTCTGCCAAGCCCTTTAAGGATATATTCCTTCGACGCCAAATCTCGACAGACGCGCCGACCTTTACCTGTACTTCAGACCAATTTTTCTCCAGCTGGAGGTTGGGCACAAACCAAACTCCAAAAATGCGGACAGGGCCGTCCATCCAACTAAAGGGCCCCGAGAGAGTAGCACCCTTCCAGACACCTAACCACAAGCCGGAAGACTAGTCGCAGTTAATCTTGGCCCCTATGACCTGTTCGTATCGTTCAAGCACTCGAACTCCACCAGGGACAGCAATTCCACATAGAGCCGGACTGCACGTCCTTTTCCTTAGCCAGCAAAAGAGAAGCTCCAACGCCAAAGCATAAAATAAAGACGACAGCGGACAACGCTGACGGACTGACTGTGACAGCGCAAAAGCGCCCGACAACATCCCGTTCAACCTATACCACCGACGCGGGGCATTTATACAGGAGGGTAATCCAGCAGCAGAAGTCGGATGCGAATACGGCGGCCTGCAGGACATCTGCCAGGTAGCGATGATCAACCCTATCAAATGCCTTGGACTGATCTAAATAGATCAGCTCGGCTTCTTCGTCGTCTTTTACACCCTCTACGAGTCCCACCAGAATCTCGGAAACTAGTTGCAAACGATTCGTTAGGATCTTGGCCAAAATCTTTAATTCTGTGTTTACCAGATTTGTTGTCCTGTAATAATCTAGATCCCTTCCAACATCCTTGCCTTCACTCAACAGCGTGACCACACCCCTGGTGATCCGGCTGGGGATGGACCCCTGCCGAAACCAGTTGTTGAACACGACAGTCAGAATCGGGACAAAGATGTGCGACAGCCTCAAGTACAATTCATAGGGCAAACCATCCAAACCTGGCGACTTGCCACTGCCGACTATCTTCAAAGCCGCGTAGACTACGCCCTCCGTAATCTCTCACTCGCAGCTAGCTGCATCAGCCAGAGAAAGTCGGGAGAAATTAGCCAAATAGCTGCGAAACTCCTCGTCACGGAGACCAGGCACCCTGGTAAACCGGTTCTCGAAATGCCGCCTAAACGCCTCGCACAAGTCGTTGGTCGACCCGACCGAAGAGTTTGCCTCTCCGGGTCTCGTCCCTCCCGAATGTAACGTTCACCGCTTCGACGAATCTCTTCCTTGCGCAGTTCTGCGTCCATGTTCACAGTTTCGGAAGACATCTTGCTTAACTTATGTCTAGTTACCTGACCCATGTAACGCTCGCTATTCGAACGCTCCAGGGCCTCCTTTGCGAAGGCTATCTCTAGGGGTTTTAAGCGTCTTCACCTTTTTAGCCTTATCTAGTTTGAGCTATTGGCTATATTCGGTGGTGAAAAGACCTATTCTATCCTTAAGATTCTCCCACCACTTATTCCCAATTAATTTGCTACTGCCGAAAGTCCCGCCTGTCATGTAAGGACTGATTGAACTTCCAGTAGCCAGCCATTATGGGCCTAAAATCTAACGCCACCCAGGCACAAACAAGTTTGTGATCTAAGTAGCCTAACCAGTGAAATGTAGGACAATCTAGGAAACCTATGTCGGCTTCTCTCACTAGCATTCTATCCAGGTAGCTAGCTACCTGGGTAGAAGGCCAACTAGAAGGCCACATCTTCCCACCTGGTTGATCGACCCGGTATCTATCGACGAGATCGAATTCGTCAATCAGATCAACCAGGCTACGATCACCATCCATCCCACTAGATGCCCACCCTCTATCCCGTTTGGGGTCCAGAACGGCATTCCAATCCCCCACTAGGTCAAGTCGTGTTGAATCCACCAGGAAGGGCCCCAACCGCCGAAAAAAGAGACACGTTCCTCCCGATCATTAGGCACATAAACGCAATCAGACGAAAAGTGCTGCTTTTCACTGCAATATCGGCCACGATCAACCGGCTGTCGGCACCGACATGTACAAGGTTCACCCTCGCGTCCAAGGTACGCTTGACCAACAAAGAAACTCCTCTGGCCCGCTGGTCCCCACATGCTGAATAGACGACAAAGTTGTTAGCCAGCACACAGGCATCAACATCGCAAACAAAGTGAGTCTCTTGTATCGCGGCGACATCCACACCGAAAGACAAGAGGTCACGAAGCAGGCTGGCAGCCTTACTCTGATACCTAAGGCTTTTCGCATTCAAACTGGCTGTCTTAATAAACATCCGTTAAGTCTGAAAAGAGAAAGCAAAAACAATTACCTTAATCACATACAGGAGGGAAATCTGCAATAGTCGGGACTCTAACGGATTGTCCAAGGCTTCCAGTTCCAACATCGGACGTAATCTCTCCGTCAAGGACAATACCGCCGACGTCCGTGGTGTATGTTAATTTTAAAACCCTATATAAGGAGGGATGAGGCAAAATGGGGACTCTCCCTGCACAGAGTTTTAACATTTTTCTTAGTTCTGGGATGCCACTATGTGCCATTGTCACATTTTTTAAATGTTCCTTGGCTGCTGCCAAATGGTTCCATACCTTGAGGTTTTCCCCGGTGTTCCTAATGAGTGTAATCACACCGGAGGCCCTCGGAAAATTGTTTGGATCCTCCGTAGACTTTCCATCTACGGAGGTCAGCTTCAGCAAAGGTGTTAACAGATTTCTTTTTTGAATATTCTAGTCTTTCGTTATTTTAATTTTGTCAACTTGACACATAGCCTCCTCCTTAGGGAGGGATTTCTTTTTCTTGGGAGGAGTGGGAGAAGTAGATGTAGATTTGCTCGGGGTGAGTTAGGTAAGTTCTGTGAAGGGAACCGTCGGGATCTTTTGGGATGAAAAAAAAAGAGGCTCCTCGCCCTGCTGGCATAAGACTGGCACTTTCACCTCTTTTGCCCGACTCCTCCTGAGCGCCTTTTCTGGTTTATCCTTCATATCTTTCTCCTCTCTGCATCATTTTAAAGAGGACAATCGAAGCACCGGCATGTCAACCTCCATCTGCTGCTCCTCTGCTCTCTGCTCTTCCTGCTTCTTTGATTCTGCTAGTTGCTGCTGCTTTTTAGGGGATTTTTCTCTTATTTTTTATCCCCTTTCGGGACATCCTGCTGGACCAGGGGTGTTTTTGCTTGTGTCGGAGGTGTTTTTGCATTCGGGCTCTTCCACCCTGCAACTTGCCACTCTCCATCCGACATTTTTTTTTAAACATCTCACCCCAAGCAAGGCATTCCACTGCCACTATTGCGCATGGGGCTACATAGGGGAAGGTAAAGAGAAGGAGTGGTTAGACATAGGGAGTGTCAGGAGGAAGGTGACAGATGAGTAAGGATAGCGAAGATGAGGGTTAGGCAGATGGGAAGAGTGCTTGATAGAATGGGAGCAGGTTAGTGTGTTAGGAGGTGTCTATTGACCTTACATTTAAACTCCTGGAGATTGTAGACGTCGGGGAAGCAATCGTTTGGAAGAGAATTCCACAGTCGGGAAATGCGAGGAAAGAAACTGTTGGAGTAGAAGTTACGGCTGCATTTTATCGGTTTCACTGTAAAAGGGTGGGATCTAGTTGCTAATCTAGTATCTCGTGCAAATTCGTATTTAGGGGGCACCAGTGATCTAAGTTCATCGGAGTAGAAGCCGTGAAAGTATTTATAGAAGAGACACAGGGAAGCCACGTCGCGCCGGTGGGAGAGAGACTGCAGGCGGTCTGCCTAGTCGGTATCTATCACATTACAGACCCTCCTCTGAACCTTATCGAGAAGCCCGAGAAGAACAGCAGGGGCACCCGACCAGATATGGCAGCAGTATTCAATGCACGGGCGGATGGTAGATTTGTAAATGTGCAGGATAGATTTAGACGGAAAAAACTTCCGGGCCCTACACAGAGAACCGACTTTCATAGCAGCTGATTTAGCAATGGATTCGATATAGTCATTCCATTTCAGGTCCGCTGAAAGTGTGAGACCAAGGAGGCGTAGTGTTTTACTCTCTGGGAGGCAAGCCTGGTCCATGCTAATGGGAGGTAGGTGAGATTGTCGATGATGGTTAATTGAGAGTAGCTTCGTTTTAGAAGCATTAAAAATTTACTAGCCATTTCTTACCCCAGTCCAATATGGATTGGAGGTCTTTTTCAATCTCGGCTGCAAGGTTAGCTTTGACGCCTACACCAGATTTTTGTTGGAGGCGAGAGTAAACTGTGGTGTCATCGGCGTACAAACCTATTTGGGCTCTTATGGAATCAGGGAGATTTTTTTTTTTAATAAGCGTTTCACCCCGAGCAAGGCATGTCACTGCCACTACTGCGCAGGGGGCTACGTAGAGTGGAGAAAGGATGATTAAATATAGGAAATGTCAGAGGGTGGGTGATAGGCGGGTAAGGATACTGAGAATGAGGGTTGGGTAGATGAGAATGTTCTGAGAATAATTAGGAGTTAGTGTGACAGGAGGTGTTTATTGACCCTATATTTAAACACCTGGAGATTGTAACTGTCGGGAAAGCAGACTTGTGGAAGGGAGTTCCACAGGCGGGAAGCGCGAGAAAAGAAGCTGTTGGAGTAGAATTTACGGTTACATCTTATTTGTTTAACTGTAAAAGGGTGGGACCTAGTTGCTAATCTAGTATCTCGTGTAAATTCGTGCTTATCAGGAAGAGTGTAGGACCTAAGATGGAGCCTTGGGGGACACCTGCGTTTGTATGGTAGTTCTGAGAGGCATGTCCGTTTAATACCACCTTCATTGTGCAGTTAGAGAGGAATGACTGGATTAGTTCAAACAAATGTCCAGTTATACCATAGCTCCGCAGTTTACATAGAAGGCCAGCATGCCAAACTCTGTCGAACGCCTTAGATATATCCAATGCAACGGTTCGGGCTTCGCCATTCCTGTCGAGTGCCTGGTATATGTACTCGGTGATGATCGTTAGCATATCAGCAGTAGACCTGGTGAAGCGGAAACCATATTGCTTGTCCGAGAGGAGCCTGTGTGCTGTGAGATGCTGAACCACCTCGGCGTTGATAATGGCTTCGAACACTTTGCCAAAGATCGGAAGAAGGCTGATAGGGCGGTAATTTGCAGGGTCAGAGGGTTCTCCAGTGTTTTTAAATATAGGAACTACAGAGGAAGATTTCCAACAGGCAGGAAAGCAGGAAGCAGATAGGCAGAGGTTGTAGAGCTTAGAAAGGACAGAGGAGAGTTCAGGAGCACATTTCTTTAAGACTATGGTTGGGATTCCGTCACCACCGCTCGCTTTGTGAGGGTCAAGTTTTAAGATTATCTTAGAGACAAGCGAAGGTGTACTGTGAACATCATTCAGTTGTGCCTCGGTTCTAGGTGAGAAGTCGGGTGTAAAAACTCCAGATGAGTCCAGACTCGAATTGTTCGAGAATCTGCGGGCAAAACATTCAGCCTTATCTGCTGGGGAGGTGAGGACCTCAAATTTGTTGATTAGCGGGGGTATTGTGGACTTGCTCTTGTTAAGTACTCTTTTACAGAGTCGCCAGTAGTCTTTAGAGTCGAATTTAGAGCATGCTATGCGTTGCTTCATTCTGGCAGCAAACAACATCTTAGCTTCGTTAAGTATCCTTTTACACTTATTACGAGCTGAAGTGAAAAGGCGCCTGTTTTGGTCTGACGCGTAGTTACGATAGAGTCGGAAGAAATGATTCCGGTGGGCAATGGCAGCCGAGCAAGCGGGTGATAACCATGAAGACGAATGAGATTTAAGCTGGAATTTCCTAGCAGGGATGAAGGCATCGATGCCTGCCTTAACCCAGGAGGAGACCTCGGATGCACATTCTTCGATGGGAAGACTAAAGACGTTCTTCCAAGGGATGTCACAGAGGAAGTCTCGGAACGAATCCCAGTCTGCTCTTTGATAGCAGTAGGATATTCTACTTGTCTGGGTTTCATGGGTCGGGCGGGAGAGGAGTGAAATATTGACGGGCACTACAGTGTGGTCAGAGTTTCCAAGTGGGCAGAGTTGTCTGGTAGTGCAAGAGTCTGGGATGGAAGTGAAGCAGGGGTCTCGAAGTGAGTCCCTTCCGTTAGGGTTGTCGGAGAAACGCGTGGGGAAGTCCACTACTTGCGTAAGGGATTGGGTGATTGAAAAGTTCATGGTGTGGACACCAGCAGGATCAGTGACAGCGTTCTTCAGCCACTTGGTGTGGTGGGCGTTAAAGTCACCAAACACGAATACATGGGCAGAGGGATGGGAAGAAATGGCTTTGTCAATATTGTCAGAAATGATGTCAAGTAACGAACAGTCAGGGGAGGAAGGAGAGCAGTAGAGAAAGAAGAGATAGCTAATCGAGCTGAGAAGTGAGAGGCGGAAGCACATGAAAGAATGATCTGGGGATTCAAAAGATGACACCCTAGCTAAGGGAAGGTGTTCGCTGACATAGACACCAAGCCCATGCATATGAACATTGGAGTCCTTCCTGAAGAGGGGACGGTAGCCAGGAACGTAGAACTCAGATGAGGGGATAAAAGGGTTAAGATTAGTTTCACATAGGGCTAATATATCAGGTGAGTTATTATGGAGGAAAGAATCTACGCTGGGGAAGTTGGTGCGGATGCTGCGTATGTTAGTGAAAGAGATGCAGACAGGTTTGGGCGTTTTTAAATGAGCTGGTTTAGTTTTGTTATTATGTTTGCTTTTTTCCATAGTGATTCAGTTAAGGAGTGGTCTTAGAATAGAATCAGTCGGTCAATCATTTGCAATTTGTGAAGGATGGAGACTGGCGCGGCCTACAACATAATGTGGCCTCGGGGTTGCCCACCGAACGTTCATGTAAGGACGCCCGTCCATGCGCAATATGGCACTACAAGAACCCCGGTATTATTCAACTGTTGATCAGAGCAGCCTCTCAAGACGCTACGCAAGAGTTCGGGCTCCTAACTACCAGTCGGAAGCAGCAACCAGGAAACTGCCAACCCGGTACCCTCAGAATGTAAAGACGTTGCCACCATACTCCGTAACTGCAAAGAGCTTCCAGCTGAACTAACACCAAGACCGGAGAAAGGGGATGAACCGGGAACCCCTTCCTAAACAAAAAACAAGGTGATCACCTGTAAACTCATTCAAAAGAAGGGGGGTGGAGTGTGAGACCGGGCGATAGTAGGAACTATCTACTCCAATAAAAAAAAAAAAGAAGTGACTGAGGTTTACAAAGTTTTAACTTGTAAAAGTCGAAAATACCCTTGAATTGCAAAATAATTTACACAAATTAAGTGACGAAAATAAATAAATGAATAAAATAATTTCCAAAAAATTACACAAAAACAGACTGAAAAATGGACTGAATCCCGGTTGACTTACCACAAGCAGCTAACACTGTAAAGTTGATTTAATTAAATTTCTGAAGACAAAAATAGAAATTAATCCGTTTTTTACAGAATATAGTCGAGTTATGTTGCTTGCGTTCGCTGGCCAAACCGTTACGAATTCAATCTCTCGAAGACAGAAATTTAAATCTTCTACAAGACAAAACTAATGGAAATAATTGAACCGTGATACTATTTATCTTAAGTATCACTTGGCTCCTCCAACTGCTTCGCCTCCTCTTGTGTTTCCAGTAGAATATCCCATATTGTGTGACTCCTTTTTGCCACCATCTTGGCCTTGATCGTGATGCTCTTAACGGCCTCCTCCACAGTTTCCCGGCTAACCCCCACAAACTTGTGGGTTTTGGGATCTTTTGTTAGCAAGGAAATTGTGCAATTCTCGACTGCCTTTAGAGCTTCGGGAACTGTTAGGAGTTCATTCCCGGCGATGAATTCCGGAAACTTTTTTTAATTGATTCATAATGACTCGTTCTTTAGAACGGGCTTTCCTCCACCCTACGCTGATGTGAACGGAACCGGCGACTCTGGCCTTTGCGGGGCCGCCTCCTGCAAAAAAAGGCGGTATTTCTAACGTAGATAGAGTGTTGTGACGTAAGGAAATAGTTTTGTGACGTAAACAATGTGTGACGTATATATATTTGAGGATCAATGGCGAATTGGAACTGACTCGAACTTTCTTATTTCTCTCTCTCTCTCTCTCTCTCTCTCTCTCTCTCTCTCTCTCAAATTAAAACTAACGAAATTTATTGTATCGAAAAATACAATTACGGCACAAGGCCAGTGTTTGGGGGGTGGAAATTGAGGTTGGTCGACAATAACTATCCTATACCTAGCTAATGTGTATTTATTTTGTAAACTTACAAACTTACAAAATTATGGCACAAGGCCGAAAAATGGGGAGGGGGAACAAAACTCGGGTTGGTCTACAGATACTCTATCCTATATCTAGCTAATCAGATTCGCGACCCATACATACGTTACAATGATTCTCATTCACTATAAAAATTTGTCCATCAACACTCATACTTGTCGTGCACCAAAATACCGCAAAAACATACCGAGGACCTACAAAACGCCCCAAATGTACATAAAAATTTGTGGTTTGTACAATAAATTACAAAAATAACTTTAAAAATTTTTCATGAAATGACATGATGGGAAGGGGTTATGAAGAAACAAAAAATCCCAAAACAAAACAATTTCAAATGAATATATATACATCGTGTTAGTAAGACCCAAACACACCCTCATACTTAAAGAGGCCGCTGTATTCTGCCTTAAAAGGACAGAATCAAGAAGCTCTCTTTCTTAGGGGAATGGAGATGCCGGGTACAAAATAAATTGGACAGGAGAATATATAAGGCTGACCCAGCCGAGAATGAAAAACGGGACAAAATAACAATGGACAATGGGGATCTCGAACTGGATCATAACAAAAGCAGAGAGGCCGGGAACAGGCCGGGACAAACACATTCACTCACATTAACTAGATACACAAAAGAATTCTTACCTTAACCGCGGGAGGGGTTCCAAAGGAATCCACCCCGATGCGACTAGCAGATCTAAAAGAGAAAATCAAGGCTAGCCCCGGTCACACGAACCAGGCTCGCTGCAATTATCCACCTTTCGCTGAACTCTGTCGGGTGCAGCCGTTTCCGTTCAGTTCTAATCTTCATTTTGAGCTGATGCTCAAAATATCGGATTAGATCCTGATCCGAAAGACGGCCGCCCCGCAAGACTTCCTCCAGACGCGTCATCCAAATCACCATTCTAGCCGTGGCCAGTAGCGACAGAAACACTATCCGCTTCACTCCAGAGTACGGGGGCAACACATTGTCCACAGCGTATGCGCGATCAATGAGCAGAAGCTCCCGCGGCGCGATACGAGCAGTCAACTCGCCGACACGCTCCCACAACGGGCGAACGCGCAAACAATGGAAGAAGGCGTGCGCAGACGTCTCCTTAATTCCAAGGTTGCAACGCTCACAATCTGGCAAATCCGCCAGGCCCATTGCGAAACGCTTGTCATTGAGAGACAAACCATTCCGAGCCAATCGCCAGGTCAGAGAAAACTCAGAGTTGCTGAGCCAATCCGCACCTGGCGCCCAAGACCAATGAGAGCGATACTCCTCTCTCGTCATGCCAAGCTTACTCCACAGTTTATCCTTCACGGCGCCCTCCACTAGTCCCCGATAGAAGATTCTCCTAGGCTGTGAAAGGTCACTGGACCGTGGAATGGCCCGCAGGGCCTCCAGACATTCGAGCAGGAATTTCGGCCGAACCCATGGCCTAACTGTAAGCCACAGGATCGGGGGAGTGATAGTGAGGCAAGGGAACATGTCCCTCACTACCCCCGCAAGCAACCGATCCTCCTCCAACGCGCGCCTGAGAAATGCCAACCTCGAAGCGAGCACGTGGCTCCTCAAGTGCGGCATTCCCAGGCCCCCATGACACGGACGGAGGCAACAGACTCCTTTGCTGACCATGTGTTTGCGTCCTCTCCACAGACAGGAGAATAGCAAACGCTCGAGCGCCTTCTCATGATCATCACAAAGTGGAAGTACGGACAGCCGGTAAAGGATTCTGGGAAAGAGGTATGTGTTACACACCTCCGCCAGGCCCTTCACGGAGAGACTCCGTCGACGCCAAATCTCGACCGACGCGCCGACCTTTGCCCGTACTTCTGACCAGTTCTTCTCCAACTGTAAGTCCGGACCGAACCAAACTCCGAGGAGCTTGACCGGCCCGTCCGTCCAGTCGAAGGGCCCCGGGAGGGAAACACCCTTCCAGGCACCTAACCGCAAGCCGGACGACTTGTCGCGGTTAATTCTGGCCCCTGTTACCTGCTCGTACCGTTCAAGCGCCTTCTGTACCGCCTCTATGTCCCTGCGGGAGGACACAAAGGTCGTTATGTCATCGGCGTACGCGGAAACCCTGGCTCGAGCTCCACCAGGGATAGCAATTCCACGCAGGACCGGACTGCACGCCTCGTCCCTTAGCCGGCGAAGTAGCGGCTCCAACGCCAGGACGTAAAGGAGAGGCGACAGTGGACAACCCTGTCGGACCGACCTAGACAGCGCGAAAGCGCTCGACAGCTTCCCGTTCACCTGTACCACAGCCTTGGGGGAGCGATACAGAAGGCTAATCCAGCGGCTGAAGTCGGGTTCGAATCCGGCGGCCTGCAGGACAGCAGCCAGGTAGCCATGGTCAATCCTATCAAATGCCTTGGACTGATCCAAATTGATCAGCGCGGCCTCTTCGTCGTCTTCTACACCCTCTACGATCGTGCGAATCAAGTGCAGGTTGCTCTGAATTGTTCGTCCCTTCACAGAACAAGTCTGATCCGGTTCCAACAGAGACTCGGCAACTAGCTGCAAGCGATTCGTCAGGATCTTGGCCAAAATCTTTAACTCTGTGTTTAGCAGAGTTATGGGCCTGTAATCGTCTAATTCCCTCCCAACCTTCTTGCCTTTTCTCAACAGCGTGATCACGCCCCTGGTAATCCGACCGGGGATGGACCCCTGCCGAAACCAGTGGTTGAACACGACAGTCAAGATCGGGACAAAAAGCTGCGACATCCTCAAGTACAATTCATAGGGCAAACCATCCAAACCTGGCGACTTGCCACTGCCGACCTTCTTCAAAGCCGCGTAGACTTCGTCCTCTGTAATCTCCCCTTCGCAGCTAGCCGCTTCAGCCGGCAAAAGCCGGGGAAAGTCAGCCAAATAGCTGCGAAACTCCTCATCACGGAGACCAGGCTCCTTGGTAAACCGGTGTTCGAAATGCTGCCGGAACGCCTCGCACATGTCGTCAGTGGACCTAAGGAGATGTCCCTCCGGGTCGCGCACCTCTCGAATGTACCGATCGCCAGCCCGGCGAATTTCTTCTTTGCGCAGTTCTGCGCCCATATTCACAGCTTCGGAAGACATCTTGCTTAACTTATGTCTAATTACCTGGCCCATGTAGCGCCCGCTAGTCGAACGCTCCAGAGCCTCCCTAGCTACGGCTATCTCTAGGGGATCCCCACCAGCCTCCGCCCGGGAGAAATTAGATCTAAGAGTCTTTGCCTTCGCAGCCTTATCTAGGTTGAGCCGTTGACTGTATTGGGTGGCGAAAGACCTAATGCTATCCTTAAGACTAACCCACCACTTATTCTCAATGACTCGCCCAATTAAAGCCCGCTGAACTACTCTAGTCAGCTGGTCACGAAAGTCCCGCCTGTCCAGTAAGGACTGATTGAACTTCCAATAACCAGCCAACCTAGGCCTAAAGTCTAACACCACCCGGGCACAAACAAGTTTGTGGTCCGAGTAGCCTAACCAGTGGAACGTTGGACATTCTAAGAAGTCTATGTCGGCCACTCTCACTAACATCCTATCCAGGTACGCGGATACCCGGTTAGAAGGCCAATTAAGCGCCCACGTCCACATGCTCCCATCCGGATGATCGACCCGGTATCTATCGACGAGACCAAATTCGCCGATCAGATCAACCAGGCTACGATCACCACTCCTCCCGCTAGCGCCCCTTCCTCTATCCCATTTGGGGGTTAGGATGGCATTCCAGTCCCCAACTAAGATTAGCCGTGTTGAATCCACCATGAAGGGCTCCAACAGCCGAAAGAAAGAGACTCGCTCACCTTGATCATTGGGCGCATAAACCGCAATCAGCCGGAATGACTTGCTTTTCACTGCAATATCGGCCACGATCAGCCGGCCCCCGGCACCGACATGGACAAGGTCAATCCTCGCATCCAGGGTACGCTTGACCAGCAAAGAAACACCTCTGGCATGCCGGCTCCCGTATGCTGAATGGACGACAAAGTCGTTAGCCAGCACACACGAGTCGACTTCGCAAACAAAGTGAGTCTCTTGGATCGCGGCCACATCCACGCCGAAGGACAAGAGGTCACGAAGCAGGCGAGCCGCCTTACCCCGATCCCTCAAGCCCTTCGCATTTAAACTGGCTATCTTGATAGACATCCTTTAAACCTGAAAAAGAAAAAGAACAGGCAACTAAAGGCTCTCTAGTCGCATACCGGGTAAAAATCTCTGGTAGAAGGGACCCCGACGGACTGTCCCAGGGACCCTGTTCCTACATCGGACGTAATCCGTCCGTCTAGGACAATGCCGCCGACGTCCGTGGGGTACATTAGTTTTACCACCCTATAAAGAGAGGGGTGGAGTAAAACCGGGAACCTCCCAGCACAGTTTTTCGTCATTTTCTTTAATTCTGGAGTGTTTTCCTTAACCATTTGAATTTGGGGAAAATGCCTCCTGGCCTCCACTATATGGTCCCAGACCCGCAGGTTGCCACCGGTGTTCCGTACCAGGGTTATGACACCTGAGGCCTGGGGAAAGTTTCTGGGATTCTCTGTGGAAAGACCGTCCACTGTAGACAGCCTCAGCAGAGGCTTTAGCAATTTACGCCTCTGCGAGGACCACTCCGTGGCAATGTCCTGATTTACTTTTAGGAGCTCATCCCCCTGGGGCAGGCTTTTTTTTCTTTTTGGCCCGAGCGGGAGTGGGTACAGGAGAAGGGGAGGGGGTGGGTGAAGGCGGCTTCAAGGGGGTCAACCTGAAGGACGGGGACTGGGAGGCTTTCCGCGGGGAAGAGGGAAGGCTCCTCGCTTTTTCAGCATATGAAATCCTGGCCGGCGAGACCGGCAGCGAAACACATTTTGTTGCCTTGGTTCTCCTTTCCCTGCTTCTCTCCCTACTCCGGCTCCTTCTGCGACTTTTAACCATCTCATGCTGCTCTTCCTCGATCTCCCTTCCTCGTTTTAGGGAGCCCGACCGCTCAGTCTCCATTATTTCCGGTCTTGGGGGTGATTTGCCTCGTTTCTCCTGTTTGTCGGGCGACTTCTCCACCGTCGTCTCCTTAGGTTTTGCAGGAGCCCTGGCGGGAGTCTTGGCAGGTGACGGCACCTTCGATGGTGAAGGCGTTTTCGACTTCTTCCTTGCCACCACCTGCCACTCGCCCTCCTTATTAGCTGCTGGTTCCGATGCGGGTGCCGACGGAACTGGTGTAGGTGCTGGAAGTGTAGGCTTTCCTTTCTCCGCCTGCTGCTTGGTTGTCTGAGTGGCGGGGACCGGCTTCTTCGTTGTGCACGACTTGGCTACGTGGTCAGCCGCCCCACACACCCAACAGCAAGGCTTCCTACCCTCGACGATCACAAAAATGGCCCTTTTCCTACATGTCAAGATGTTCGGGATTTCCGCGATCTGCTTCTTCGATAAAGTCACCTGCAAGGTCATATCCCCTGTCAGGTAACCAGCCTTCGAACGTCCCGAGGCGACCTCGGCCACCCTTCCAAATCTGGCAAAGAAAGCTCCCACATGATCTTCAGAGATATCCATGGGGACGCCATGCAAGGTTATCTTCAACTTGCGCGTCCCCATGTATTCCGTCATTAGAATCATCTTCTCTGTTTCCAGGGTAACACCGGCCAACTGCTTGGCCTCCTCGGAAGATCCCAGCAGTACATCCCATACTGCATTGCTTCTTCTGGCAACTGCCTTAGCTCGGATATTGAGGACCTTGATGGCCTCCTCTACGTTCTCCCTGCTGACTCCAACAACCTTTTTCGATTTGAGGTCCTTCGTGATGAGCGTGATGATACGCGCCTCAATGTCGGCCAGCTGTTCAGGTACTGACAACAGTTCTGTGCCTTGGATATATTCTGCATATTTTCCTTGGAGTCCATCATAGTACTCTTCTCCCTTCTTGAGGACTTTGCCTCCTTTCCATCCTGAAGTTGACGGTTTCGGGGATCCGGGTCCCGGTACTCCTGCTGGTGCTGAAGGGGGATCCTCACGCGGCGGCAATTGCCAATCCTCCTCCTTTCCACCCACCGACTCCATGGTGGGTAGACCGCTCACTCGTGGCCATTCATTGGCCATTGCCTCCACTCGTCAAACAGTTGTTCCGTCTACTTATACTATTTTATATAAAAATACCGTTATTATGACAAGTATTATTCTTGTTTACATTTTCCACATTTTTCCATTTCGATTTCTGTCCTGTTGTTTATGGAAAGAAAGAAATTAATGAGAATTATGATAAAAACATTCTTTACAATTTTCCATTAACCATAAGGACCCATCCATCATCACTCAATCCTCCATGTACCAAAATGCCACATCCGCTCAGGGAACCTACAAAAGAATCCCCACATGAATAAAAAAAATATACGATATATATAGAAAAATATATTAAAAATTATACAAGGAATGTTAAGTGTGGTGGTACATGAGACAAAAAAAATCCCAAAAATTTTTGACTTAAAATACAAAATAAATCGATTAATGTTAGTAGGACCCTACCATCTCACAAAATAAAGAGGCCGCTGTATTCTGCTTTTATGTCAAAATCAAAAGGCGCTCTTTCTACAGGAAGTGGGGAGTAAAAAACGGTTGGGAAAAATAAAATTCTAACCCAGACAAGATTTAAAAACTGGGGACGATGGGAATCTCAACCTGGATCATAACAAAAGACGAAGCCAGGAACAGGCCGGGAATAATACTTACTCACATTAACTAAGTACACAAGAAAGACTACCTTAATCAGGGGCGAGTTCCACAGGAATCCACTCCGAAGCGACTAAGGAGACTTAAAAGAGAAAATCAAGGCTAACTAACTGATTGATTGATTGATTGATTGATTGATTGATTGGTTGGTTGGTTGGTTGTTGTTGTTGGAGCTGTCCATTATTGTGTAAGGGTAGAATCGATATATGGGTGCTCCCACAAGAGTGCTGTTTATTTTCTAATGATTTATTTTAGAATGTAGCATGCTTTGGAAAAATTCTGAGTTGATTCCAGTAGTTGATATAGCTGTTAAAATCTTCTGCTTTGATTTCAATGCTCCACGTTGAGTTGATTTTTTTAAGGGCCTGTTCATTTCGGTGTGTGGATTTATCTTGATGTTAGAAAATATTAACAGCTGGAAAAACTGATTTGCAAAATTGTGGAGCTGATTGTTGCCGGTGAGTTGATACTACTTATCGACGCATGTTTTGAAAGAACTTTAGAAGACATCTGGATTTTAATGTCGCTTTGTCTTGGAGGTACCGGCTATCTCCAGTATCAATAAATCGAACTTACAGATGTCTTAGTCGTTCTCTTTATGTCACACTTTTTCTGGAAAGCCTGGCAGAGACGACACTTGTACTGTCTAGTATGCTATTATTAAACTGTGCAATGTTCTATGCGTGATCGCCATTTTATGTAGTGATCGTTGACTGTTATATGTCGTTGTCAATATCTTGTAAACATCAGAATTTTTCTGCATGTCCTTCGCGTGGTCACCATTCATGTAGTGAGAAGGTTGAAAAGATACTGTATGGATAGGAGCTAACAACATTGAAAGTAGTTCTTGTCGATAAAATGGTCTCTCGTTTGTGTATATTAATGCTGAATTTAGTCTATCAAAAGCATATAGCATGCTATTCGTGTGTATAGATTAATCAATCTGTGATTATCAGAATCCTTCTATGTGTTCTTTGCGGGTAATCAAATGTGTAGCGATCAGAATTCCTCCTCGTGTCACTTGCGGGGTCACCATTCATGTAGAAACAGAACAGAATAACATCAATTTTGTCAGAAGGGATATTATTAACTGTGAAAATTTTCAAAAAGAAATTGTAGTAAGAAATTTAATGAAATCAGAGTTCGTAGTTGTAGCAAAATGTGTGTCCAAAACAAAAAAAAAAAAATGAGTCCACGTGTTCGCTGTCTATTAACAAAATAATATCTGGTTCTTCTCTTTCTTTTTTGTGTACGCCGCGTAAGTGGAAAGGAAAAAAGAGCAATCAATTTAAGGTGAAAAAGTGAGTGAGTGAGAAATAAAAAATCAGAGGAAAAATGTGCACTACCGGCCATAATTATTAGGCTACCCCAGTTTTTTTTAAAGAAATGATGTATTTTATACTATTTTTAAATGGATAATTCTAAAATGAAAATAGAATGATTATTTTGTTATTACTTTGCAAAGTTTTACAAGGTAAGGAAGCAAAGATGAACTCGTCCGAATCACGCTGAATTTCTTTCATTCTTTCATTGATGAAACAGGAATATAAGTAATTATTAGATATTTATAAATTCATTTGATGCACATGTTATCGTGCAGTATTAACTAAAGGACCATTCTATTTTTATTTACAATTATTCACTTGGCAATAAATACTAAAAAATAGTATGAAATACATCATTTTTAAAACACTGGGATGGCCTAATAATTATGGCCGATAGTGTACTTCTAGGCGTTAATCTTTGGGGTCAGTTGAGGTGTCTTATTGTTGTTGTTGTTGTTGTTGTTGTTGTTGTCTTCTTTTTTGTTGACGTCGTGTGAGCAAAGACGAAGAAGAGATAATGAAAATTAGGAAGGAGAGGAAACACGAATGTATATCGACGAGACATATCAGGTTCAGCGGCTTGAAATTTCTCCCTTACATTGTGGTCGGCTCCGATTGCTAACCCACTTTTTTAGGTGCTAAGAAAATTGAGTGGGGTCATAGTTCCATTTGTTATTCCCTGTCCAATCAGAATTCTGAATCCTTATTTTCACACCGGCTTCTGAATTTACCTTAGTCTGGGTTTATTCAAAATGTTTTCAGTCATTTTGATCCGATTTTGCGTGTGTGCAATTTCACTTTTTGTTTCAGTTATTTGTTGGAATGATATAGTATTTGTAACTTATGATGTTATTTCAGCAAATGATTTATGCAATATCAAGTGTGAACATATAGAAAATTCGGCCTGCGTCTTACCGAAATTAATTTAATAGAATATTTTTAAACAAATTTTGTTTTTTTTAGAATCGGTGTTTAGTTTGCATAATTTAATAAAACACATCATTTTCTTTCAGATTAAACAAAAAACTACACTGGTGTATTCTTAAACAACTATTTTTCAGTGCCATTTCATCCTGTCTTGAAATTTGACCGCAACAAGAGTTTATTTTATTAAATAAAGACATTGAAAATTAAAAAAAAATAAAAATTTAAAGTTTATACCCATTTTTGAGTTTAAAAGAAATTTTTGTTAGCAACTGTTAAATTGTTTTTGCTATGGATGTACAAAAGGATATAATTCCGATATCTCGCGTTGAATTAATAGTATTCAAAAATGGAAAAGTATTAGGAATTAATCAAATTTCATCTCCACCACCCGTTCAGTCAGTTTTTGTGGCTTGAAAACACCGTTTTTCGATTCTTTTCTATCGGTGGGTTCTTTTATTCTTTTGTTTTGTTTTTTTTTAATTTTCTCTCTTTCTTTATTTTTTTCATGTCTTAAAGGAATTTCTAATTTGGTGAAAAAAAACTACGAAAAAAAATAGTACAAACAAATGGTTGTCGTAACATTTTAATTTCTATGGACACACTACAAAGGCAGATAACACGAACGGAATTTAAGAACAAACCATGAATTTATTGTTAACACACAAAATAATTAATTACGCAAATTAAGTGCATTTTGTGGCAAATGATGGCCAATAATATGTGTGTGAAAATAATTAATGAAAAAGAAAAATACCTTTTAACAATAAAAATTATAACACTGCATAAGGAACTCAGAAAAAAAAACTAGATATAAAATAGTTACCTCCACTCACTCGCTAAAAAAAAGCCTATACCATTATGTTAAAAGGCCCCAAACCTAAAAATAAAGTTTTATCGTCAAAATGTTTATGTTATTAGAAGGAAAGATTAAACTTTTTTAATATATATATAATCATATCGTCCCATGCAAGGCATTTTATTGCCACTGTTTTGCAGGGGGTTACATAGGAGGAAAGTTATGAGAAAGAATGACTGGTTATGGGGGTGTCAGGAAGTGGGTAAGAGAAGGATGAGAATACTGATGAGAGTGGAGTGGACGGAGAAAGGAGCATGAGAGACAAGATGAACATTAGTGAGATAGGAGATAACTATTGACTTTACATTTAAATTCTTGGAGATTATAGCTGTCGGGAAAGCAAGTAAATGGAAGGGAATTCCACAGGCGGGAAGTACGAGAAAAGAAGCTGATGGAGAAGAATTTGCGTTTACAATTTACTGGTTTCACAGTAAAAGGGTGGGACCTAGTTGCTAATCTTTCATTATTTTTTAATTTTTTAAAACCTTTTCTGACACGTTCGTAATTTTGGTTAAAAATCTTTTCTTTTTTTTTTCGTCAGCGATTCACCCGATTAACTTGAGTTTAATTACTACGGCAAACGTAATATGCTACTCATCATTTTTTTTTTTTTTTGGCGTTGAAAGACACATTAATTTGGAAATTCTTGCAAAAATCAAATAATTGTCTAATTGTAATAAAACTTTCAGAACTTATTTACAAATGAATGAAGTTTTTTATGCAATTATTATTTTTAGAAAATCTTGTTATATATATATATATATATATATACTACCGGCCATAATTATTAGGCCACCCCAGTTTATAAAAAGAAAATGATGTATTTCATACTATTTTTTTGTATTTATTCCCGAGTGGATAATTCTAAATAAAAATAGAATGGCTCTTTTTTTAATACTTCACAATAATATGCACATCAAATGAACTGTTCTGGTGTCCAATTTTTGTGATCTCTTCCTCATGCTAGTCTCTTCTTCTTATTGGCCAAGGCTTCCAGGCTGCCTTGTAAAATTTTGCAAAATAATGATAAAAAAAAGAACCGTTCTATTTTCATTTAAAGATACACTTGGCAATAAATGCTAAAAATAGTATGAATCACATCATTTTTTAAAAATTGGAGTTACCTAATAATTATGGCCGGTAGTATATATATATATATATATATATATATATATATATATATATACTACCGGCCATAATATATACTACCGGTAGTATATATATATATATGTATACTACCGGCCATAATTATTAGGTAACTCCAATTTAAAAAAAAATGATTTATATATATTACATTTACAAATATATATATATATATATATTACATTTGTTGCCCCATGCCCATCCACATTCTTCTTCTTCTTCTTCTTCTTCTTCTTCTTCTTCTTCTTCTTCTTCTATTTGCCATCATGGCTTTCCGCGTCTCCTTATCCCTGGTGGTTCTTAGCACGCCTTCTCCTGTTACACCATGCAAACCCTCGTTCCATCATCCACCTGATTAGGTCCTTCAAATATGTTATCCGCTACTTTCCATTGTCTCTTTTCCCTCTATCTGGCCTGTTAGTATCATGTTTTCCAAGCCCTCTTTCCTCATAGCATGCCCCAGGAACTTCAGCTGTCTCTTCCTGATGCTCAGTATTAATCTCATTTTCGTTTCCATTCTTTCTAAAACCTCATCATTGCTCACATGTCCGATCCATGATATTCGCAGCATCCTTCTGTAGAACCACATTTCAGTTGCTTCAAGTTTTTCCTTCATCTTCGATGATATTGTCTAGCCTTACTGTCACATTGAAGAACCGACATCACAATGCAATCCAGTACTCTCTTCTTTGTTTCTATCAAAATTGTCCTGTTTCTTAATGCTTTACTCAACTTCTGGAAGGCTTCTTTCGCCATGCCAATTCGCCATTGGATCTCGGTGTCGCACTTTCCGTCTTCTCTTAGAACACTTCCTAGGTATTTAAATTTTTGTACCTGCTTGATTTTAGTATCCTCGACCTGCATTTGGCATATTGGGCTGCCCTTTTTACTGATGACCATGCATTCAGTTTTCTTGTAGCTTATTTGTAGTCCTTTCTTGTCACTCTCTTCAGCTACTTTCTGTAGGTCTTGCAGTTTCCTTTCTGTGTCTGCTATCAGCGCTGTATCATCTGCGTACCTTAGGTTATTTAAATTATGGCCTCCGATGACGAATCCAGGAATAACTTCTAGGGTCCTCAAAATATTCTCGCTATACAAGTTGAACAGGCTTTCGTTAAATTTCTAGAAATTCAGTACTGATCACAATTTTTGTTTTAATATTTATATGCAGAACTTCTTAGGGAATGTAAATCATCTAATTTTTTTTTTCCAAATTTTTTTTTTCCAAATTTTTTTCTTTTCGTTTACTTTAACCTTTCAGATATAATTTTTCGCAATAGTTTCTAGCTTAAATGGATGAATTTTGCATTTAATTTTACAGTTCATTCCTTTTTCGACCTGCTTCATTCCCCATTGACCTTAGCATTACCACCCACCACCCTGTTTTTGTATCCGTTAAGTTATTGCTCTCTCTCCCTCCCCTCGCTCTATATCTCTCCCTATCCACACACACACACACACACACACACACACACACACACACACACACACACATACATATATATATATATATATATATATATATATATATATATATTAAAGAAATGAAAGTGTGTAGCTTGTTGTTACACATTATAAAATAGTAATAAAAAACGAAGCAACCGGTTACGCTCCCGCTCGTCGGGCCTCTACGGGAGATTTGAATTAGAATTAAAATAAAGTGTGTCATGGAAAATGAGGGGAAAAATATGAATGCAAAGCTAGAATTATGAATGCAACCTTCACTGTGCAAACAGCGTGAATTGTTGGCTCTCGATATTATTAGCCTCTAGCTCTTGCTTTGCATTTTTATTACTATTTCATAATTTGTAACAATAAGCTACACACTTTCATGTTTTTAATTAAATTTTGTATTTATAAAAAAAAATCAAATATATATAAGCAGTTTAAATAAGGAAGGTTTCATAAAATGATTTCTAAGGATCGCACATTTCGACTTATATTCTTTTCCTGTTGCCAGAGAAAGGTAAATTAGACGTTATAACACCGATACCCATTTTAATTTCATTCAAGCTCCGTATGTATGTACATTTGCGTGTATATTCTAATTCAGACTTTAAAATATTTCTACAAACTTAAAAAAAATTACTTTACGAAATATTTTATTACTGAATATAATCGAACAGTTTAATAAAATCTCACAAGTATTTGTTTTTTTAGGGTTTAAAAAATTAACTTTTTTTCTAATCTTCAACTTCATGATTTTATCATTCAACCAAGAGTTTTTTCAGCTTGAGTTGGAGGACAAAGTATTATTCCAGTGTCTTATTTCTAACTCAGTCATATTGTGTCAAAGCATACGCATATACAAACATTGCATACGCACATGCAAAGTCTCACGAAAACAGTATGTGGCGGACAGAGAATCAGCCTTTCTATTATCATAGATATTTAAACACCTGATGAAATTTTATCGATTGAAATGTTTCGTGAATAATAACATGAACAACGCAACCAATGTGTTTAATTATTGTGGTTCATTCGTATAATTGCATCAAAGAACAAAAGAATCAAATCAACAAAGAGATCAAATTAGATTGCAATAGTTTATTGAAAAATATCAAAGTGAACTGTATTCTTAAAGCATCCAGACAATTTAGCCAAAGAGTTTAGTATACATTTTACTGTTGCAATTTGTCCATATCGTTATATTCAAAATATGTTATTTCCAATACCGTCCACTGTAGCCATGAACAGAAACTTTTAATGATGTAACTGCGTTCCTGAAAAAACAAAAATAAAGAATACAATGTAAAAACGTATAATGATTTCATTACTTCGCAAATTTTTCCTACTAATATATTAATCTTTGTGGCTCTTATAACGTGTCTTCATTAGGCTTTGTTGTATTGTTTAAACATTTGTGATTAATTATTCCCCATATTTCATGAAGAAATCGTACTAATATTGTGTTTGTTTTATTTTTTTATCATTTATACCTTTCTTATTTAAATGACTTACGTTCATATTACGTTGAAACATCGTTTCTCGAACGGTTACCAAAGTTAAGCAACGTCGAGGCTGTTCATTAACTACATAGATGACCGCTTGGGAATACCAGGTACTGTAAGCTTGGATGTGCGGGTGGTGTACAGAATTGAAAATTTAAGAACCGAGTAACAATTTTAGTCGGGTTCGTTAAATTCCCTTATGACCAAATATCCTTGTGAAATATATGAATTCAACTCTTCTCCCAGCTATGCTTAAATTAGTAGAATTTGTATCAGGCAATCATTATTATCTCCGAAAGATTCTTACAATCTAAACATTTTCTTACTTTAAATAAACTTTGATAACCCTTAAAAATAATCTTGTCTCAAGTTCTCAGATTAAACATTTTTAATCTTCGGTAAATTATTAAAACAAATGTTAAATCATTATTGTTTCTCGTCACACCGCTTCGAATGACATGTGTATAAGCCCTTCCCTATGAGTGTCACCTACTATTGTTGTACCATATGTGCTTCAAATTAGGAGGTAAGCGGCTTTGTTCCAGTTCGCTAAATACCTACCGAGTCGACAAGCCGTTAAGAAAAGACAAGTCCGAAAAATATGCGGCATTTCTTAGATGGACAAGAAACATAATGCAGAAGAACCTGAGTGAAGGGCATATGAATGAATCAAATCGCTCTTTGTCAAAAACCAATTCTGTTGAACGGGAAGCACCGTCGGCATGGATCAGACGTCTTTAAATTCAATACCCAAGTGTGTTTCATTCTTATTGATATTTAGAAGTAACTAACCCTAAACCGTTTAGCATGGCAGAGGATCAGCCACTTTGTTGTAAATTGCTCCGAGCACCATCTAAGCTTCAAGAGAGCTGGCCAAAGAGTTCATAAAAGCAACTAAAATCAATTTCAGACAAGCGACATCGCCCAGATTGCCAACGTTCATGAGACATGCAAAAAGATTACCCAGCCAGTGTAGCTATTTAAGAGTGGACAGTCATTGAAGTATTTTAAGTACAGATAGTGAGAGAAGGTATATATCCGATACGATGGAACAATCCGTCACATCACGAATCTAAAGTGAGTAAAAATATTTTTTATTAGTAATTAATATAGTAGTGAGTTCATTCCCCACTGGTTAGGCTACAATTTTGATTTGTGCTAGGTGAAGTTAGGTTTATTAGATATTAGCACAGTTATTACTTTATTAAGTTTAATCTTAACGAGTGCTTTGCAACTATGACCAATCTAAGCTATTATAATATAATAAGCTGCTCAAATAGAAATTACTATTATCATAATTTCAATTCTACATTGATCCTTCAAATTTGCTGTCTTGTGCCAAACTAAGATACAAAAAAATTGAGAAGTATGCCTATTTTCTGTAAAGTAGATATTCAGTAAAGAGAGTCGACATTTAATTTTAATAGAAAATTGTTTTCATTACAGTTTAATCCTTCCGTCAAATGTTTATGTAAATGAGGAAATATGCTTCTAAAATGAAATCTTACCTGTTCCGGGTTTGAAGAGGATGGTCGGTGGTGGAAGAAGAGTGGGTGGCAGAGATTTGCCATCAATACCCATAATTGTCACTTTAACATCAAAGTCATCGTGGGCGTCAAGTCTAAGCTGCAGCAAACTCCTAGAAATGTCGTACAAGAAGAGTCTGTCGAATGCCCAGGACATTTCGTGTTCACCTCCCAAGATACAGAAGGTGCCACCAAATTTGCATTCTCCATCCTTGCGACAAATGTCGAAGTTAACATCAGCTGATTGACCAATGGCTCGGAGCAGGAATCCAGCAAACACTCTGTCTTTCTCTTGAATTTTATTCAAGTGAACTTCCAACTGAGGAATGGTCATGCCGTGGAAATACAAATTGTCATATCCATAGCTTAATTCGTGATAGTCAAAGGATTTGATGCCAGTTGAATGAGCTTTTGTGACTTCGTTGGGGTTGTCATCAAAGCTGAACGGCATTAATGGTTTCTTCAATTTGTTGATCTCACAATTGGCATTATTATAAGGTAAACCACGGTATTTCTGCAGAGCCTGCCAAATGGCCCAGATACGATCTGTATTGGAGTGGTGTAGATAGAAAAGTGGGTCGTACGAAGTATAGTGAAGTGTGGACATGCCATAAGGGGTTGCACCACCAATCCATGAATGAATGGCGTTGTGGCCCATCTCGAACTGAATTTCAAAATCACAGAAATCTCTCTGTTCGAGGGCGAAAGCGATTTGACGGTAGAAGAACGACTCGTCTCCCTGCTCTGGATCATCAAACAATTGTGGTCGAGGGTCTCTGGTTGTTTTCGCGTCAGCAACTTCGATATAACCATGATGGAAGGGATTGTTCTTGGGTTCCGTTACCAAAAACGGGAGATGGTGGAAGGCTGTTGTCCAATCCCAGTACGGAATACCAGTTTTCGCGCCTTTAGCTTTCAGAGCGTCTTCCATTTGTTTCATGTAAAGTCTGTGCCAGTGAGGGAAGGTGACCATGCCGTGATGACAACAAGCAAAAGCGGTTCCGTTTGGATAGTGACAGCTGAGGGGCATTCCGTGATAAGCGGCGATCTTCTGGTAGCCGTTTGCAGACGTATCTGCTTCTACAGCTGCGAGGGCATCACGCAGATTCTTGATTTCTGATGGTGTTAAACTGTTAACATTCTTTCTTATCAAAGTCTCGGTATCATGATCTTCGATGTGTTGGGTAATCAAGCCTGGAAGTTAAAAAGACGTAGTTAAATGATAAAAATAAAATTAGTAAAAATGAAAACATAGTTTCTGCTATCTTAAAAATTCTAAACAAGTAAAAAGAATGTATATATTAATATATCCTATGTAATGTTTGAGCTACACTCTTAACTTTTAAAACTCAAATGGGTAAAGAAGTAATAAAAAGACTGTTTTTATTTAGTTTCCTTTCTTTCCACTTTCTTACATTCTACATTTCCTCTTTTACACCTTTTCGAACGCCTGATTCTGTTCCTGCATCTTACCAATTCTATTTTTGCATACAATTGAATATAGAAGTCTTTGATGATGACTTATGCTTGAATTTCGCCATCGATTTGTAAGGGAAATAACTTATTGAAAATATCAGTCTGAGGAAACAAAGTGGAATCATTAAGAAATGTCTGAAAATCATGCCATAGCTTGACCCAAGCCTTGTGAGTTTAATTGTGTGTGAAGACGATACTGTTATGAAGCTTTCGACGATTGTGCTAAATAGGAAGTCACAAGTACCCGTGATCGAAGTTTTAACCGTAAGATCTTTGTTCAACTACTGATCACGTCCGATTGTGCAGTTACTTAAACTAAAAGTAAATTAACTTCAGCATAAGTGCTATATAAACCACAGGTTAGTTGATTGGTTTATTGATTGATTCATATTTGTCTATATATCTACGATGAGGTAGTATTTACACTATTTACATTATTCGGACAAATGGCCCAGTGGATATAAACGTTGGTTAGTTCCAGTGACTTGACCCAAAGAGATGTGAGTTCAATACCAGGCTACAGCAGTGGTGAACAAGTAACTTAGAGAGTCCAATTAGAGGGAGATAATTGATGACTACCAAAAGGGGATTCACGCAAGGAATGAGAACGATATACCCCAGTGCTTGTTGTAAAGGGTTCGATTTCAAATTTGTAGCACCTGAATAAAGCCGGAGCGTACAACGGCCGAAACATCGTATAAATGGCAACAAAATATGAGGACAATAGTCCGAATAATATAAATAATGTGATTGATTCGTTTTGTACGGTTTATCAATCATTTGCAA
This sequence comes from Ascarosepion bandense, assembly GCA_037127315.1. Taxonomy (NCBI): domain Eukaryota; kingdom Metazoa; phylum Mollusca; class Cephalopoda; order Sepiida; family Sepiidae; genus Ascarosepion; species Ascarosepion bandense. The sequence continues at coordinate 2,414,770 of JBBBDQ010000708.1, forward strand.
GTTACTTAAAGCCAGAAAAAATTTTAGCTTGTAAGATTTTTTTTTAAATAATAATAGCTTAGTGATACTTGTCTTTCAAATTAATCCATAAATTCCGCAGAAGAAGTGGTTTTATACCATTCCCTTATGTATTTGCGCGTAAGTGAATACAATGAAGCCAACCGGAATTGGAACACAGCTCTCGGACTAACATTTCCAAGTCTTTATCCATTACACCACCGCACATTCAAACTGACAATACCTGGTATTCTCAGGCTGTCACCCATCTAGGTACTGATCAGGCTCTTGACTTCGGTGATTGTCTGGGAACCGGTGTTTCAACGTGATCTAGTCTTTAGACTCATTTGACTGTAAAAGCTAAAGATTATCGTATGTGGTTCTTACAATTAGAAAGTATGGACTTCTCCAGAGATATATAAACAACGACAGCATAGACTGGGCTAGCTCGCCGTTGGGAAATGTTTACGGAATATGCTTTGTTAACCATAAATACTTGAAAAAGTTATACTCACTGATTACCACATCTTGAGTCAAAACAAATCAACGCTTAGTAATTAACTTTAAATTCAGTTTAAATTTGAATAACAACAGTAAACTCGTTACTCAGAAGTTAGATCGTCAAACACTGGATGCGTTAATTGTAAAAGCGGAATATATCAAAATGATTTAATACATAAGTAATTGCTGGTGAAATCTAATAGAAGAATGAAATTTCCTTTCTGGGACCTGAATGAATTTTAAAAAACTTACCTTTAGCTGGAGCATAAATCAAAGATGGCTTTGGAAGGCTACTTGGATCCATAATAGTTCCATCAACAGATTGAATCTCCACCTCTAAATGTATTTTACTGTCATGTTCGAACAGAGCTTCCATTGGAATATGCATTTCATGGAGGACATCGGTAATGTCCATCTTGAAGTTTCGGTCAAAATGCCATGGCATTTCTGTTTCGCCGCCAAGCACGAAAACAACGCCAGCATCGTGACACTCAGCGTCATTACACACCTTCAAATGAACATCAGCTGATGTTTTGATTCCGTGCAGTAAAAATCCCGCAAAAACTCTGTCTTTTTGCTTTTGTTTCTTAATAGCGGCTTCCAGCTGAGCAGTATTCATACCATGGAAATCCAGGTTATCATAACTGTAACCAAGCGATTTAAAGTCGAATAGTTTGCTAGGTGTAGATAAGGCTCGAGTTGCTGGATTGGGGTTCGATTCCCAGATAAACGGTTTCATAGGGAAGGACATTTCATCCAAGGCGCAATACGCTTTATCATGTGGCAACTTTCGGTAATGTTGGAGATCCTGCCAGATGGCCCACATACGATCAACCTGTAAAATATCAATTCCAAGATTGAAACCAGATATATATTAAAAAAAAATGTGAATAAGAATGCTAACAAATTTAAGCTCAAGGCAAAAAATACTTGTATTATAAGAGTTGAACAAATATTTACGATTACTAAGATTATTATTAATGTTTTTTTTTCTCATGTAAATGACAGACTCTTAAACTTGCATTCGCTTCAGCATCCTGTGAAATTTAATATTTTTTATAACTATTTCATATCTTTGCAAATTGATAACACATTTTTAATAATGGAATTTATCTCGCCAGTCTTAGAATACAGGCATCCACTAGGCCTTCTATTGTTTGGAAAATATATTACGCCTTCCACAAAATTTCCATTATTTTCTGATTACGCTTCTCGTGTTTTTGTTTTTTTATTAATAAAGGGCATGACCATAACTTTTATTTCTACAGCTTTTTAAGATCTTGATTATTGAGGCAGTGATGAATGATCTTTCAAAATTGCGGTGTGGTTATTGGCACGAAAAACGTACACTGAGAACAGAGTTCGAGATTCAGTCTCACTTTTTTGTTCATATTGCATTTGTGAAAGGCATGAGTAGATTTTTACCTGAATTCTGTCCAACAAACAGATGTAACAAAAATATATTTTTCTTGGCAGGATACAAATGTTGGCAGAGACGAAGGTTTGACAGTAATTACCTCAACATTCTATTTAAAAGTAGTAAATATTGTTTCCCTTTTTTATGATATTGACAAGGACCAAACCAATAATTTTGTTTTATTTTTATGCACACTTTATTATCAGCTGAACTAAACAAAGCAAAATCTTTTATTTGAAATAAATTCTAACGTTATTGTCGAAAACGTTTGAAAGGAGAATTTTTAAATGAAAGCCTTACAAAGGTCTCCTATCTACGTATGTAAGTCTGCTTACCATTGAATGATGAACGTAGAATAAAGGATCAAAGGAAGAGTAAACCAAACTGGACATGGCGTATTTCTGGTGACCACCGACAAGATAATGAATAGAATTGTGGATCACTTCAAATTGCACTTCAAAATCACAATAGTCTTCTTGTTCAAACATCAACATAGCTTTTTTGAAAAGTGTAGATTCTTTGCCACCTTCTGACAGCGCAAACAACTCGGGCTGAATGTCTCGCACGGTGTAAGTTTCTTCCTGTTTGATGTAACCTCTCAAGAAAGGATTCTCAATTACAGAATCTGTCCAAGCGTCGTAGTAATCAGCATCTCCCAAAAGCGAAGGCAAATGAGACGACGGCGTAGTCCAGTCCCAGTAGGGAACAGCTACACTGGCTCCGTGACGACGCATAGCTTCTTCGAAGTGGAGGAGATAGACTCTGTGCCAGTGTGGGAAAGTTGGCATACCGTGCAGACAGCAAGCGTATTGGGGAGCGTCAGGTGTTGGACACATGAAGGAGCCATGGTAACTAGCAATTGTTTGGAAGCCGAAATCACTTTCATCATCCTTCAGACGTTTCAATGCTGACATGAGATTCTGTACATCTCGAGTTTCCAAAGAATTGATATTTCGCCTAATTCGGTTTAATGGGATTGCCACTTCAAGTTCGTGTGCTGTGCAAAAAAAAGAAAAAAAGAAATATAAAGATAGAGATCGTAAAATGTGTACACACACACACACACACACACACACACACACACACACACACACACACACACACACACATGTGTGTGTTTTTTGGGCGTGGTGTAAGGATTTTTAATTTTTCATTATCTGTTGACTATTGTTGACATAAGATAATATTGAACACATTATATTAAAAAAAATCTGTAGCTGATCAATCTATTAAAATCCATCAATTCACTAGACTACATGTTTTGTTAAGGCGTTAGCGATCTTTGTTAGAGAAAAAGGAAGACAATTATGAAAGATAGACAGACTTTAGGGGTTTATATAGAAAAAGAGGATGTATTTCGTATTTTTGATAAATCTGTCAAAAGCAAAACAAATGAAAATAAAAAGTACACACACACGCATACAGTGTGTGATGAATAAATTGTCATCTCAAATACGCAAAAACGAAAATAGCAAAAACATCTCATTTTAAGATATATTTACCAAAATTACACAAAAATATCTTGAAATACTAAAGAGTCAATTTATTCAATAAAATCAGCTTCAGCCACAGTCTCCAGACGACTTCAGAATCACATGTAACTTTTTTCTACTGGCTCCTTGTTTAAGTTGGGGAATTCTGCCATAACTTTTGCTTTCAGTTCATCTTTGATGTTACAAGGAGACTTGTTGATCTCTCGCTAAAATGCGCCCCACTCATAATAATCAAAGGGGTTGCAATCTTGGGAGTTAGGTGGCCAGTTGTAAGAGGTAATGTGGTCGCAGAAATTGCCTGACAACAATGACTGGCTTCTCCTGCTTGTGTGGCTTAGTGCACAGTCCTCCTTGCCAGACATAGGATCTTTCAGCAGCCACCCAGGGCAGAACTATATCCTTAAAAGACTTGATGTAGGCTTCATTTTTGCTGTCTAAGGCCCTCACCAACAACAAATTTAGAAGTTATTTTTCTTATCAGGACAACCAGAGTGAGTTTTTAAATCTGCCATACCTTCGTAATCATCATTAGATTCATCCAACTTTTTATAAAACTTCTGCACTTCCCTCAGATTAACACCAGAACACTCTGCAATGTCCGTATCAGTGCTTCTGGCACGATAGTCAAGCAGTACAGCAAGCCGTTGGCAAATTTCTGGTGAAGTGAATAGCAGTATGATGCTACTTTTCTCACATCGGTGTCCAACAGACCGAGTTTTACTGAGGAGTTGACAAAATCAAAGACAAAAAACGCTCATGGGCAAAATTAAATATATAACATGGATACAAATTAACCATCGCAGCCTATATATATACATATATATATATATATATATATATAGACAGACAGACAGACATAGAGAAAGAGATAGAGCAACCAAACTGGTTTATCATATACGAGAGAAAAGAATTTCTGCTTGATGTGGAACTCAGTCTTTGAAGTACAGATCTCAAAACCTGACCATTGCACAACTCAGCTATCTCAGTCGTTATGCGGGCACAGTGTAGAGGAAAGGAATTTGAACTTGCAATGAAAATCAGCTATGAATAAAAACTTGATCTGTCATCCTAAAATCACTATGAAATACATTCAATCGAAATCACTGAGAATAGAATGAAATAGAATAGAAGCAATTAATAATTTACAGGAAGGTGGAATCCGGACGATGGTTGCTTCTGGTAATAGGTCTTCAGACAATTCGGTTCCGTTCTGAGCGACGACCTTTGTTTTGATGGTGAAGTGAGAATCAAAATTCAAATTCATATCTCGTAGAATGCTTGTTATTTCCATTTTGTAGAGACGGTCAAAAGCCCAAGGCATTTCAGCGCTTCCACCCAACACAGAGAAATGACTTCCTTCATGGCAATCACCTGAGTCTGGGCAAACCTGAATAAAATAAATTAAAAATTTATCTAACCAAATTTTACAAAATTGTAATTCAAGTTAAATCATTCTGTTTTGAAACTATATTTCAACTCTTCTAGTTCTGTGATATTATTTACCTAACAGTAAGTCTATCTTCTTTACGCAAAGAGCAATACGGCCAACCGGGTGATGCCCGATCATAAGTGTAGTAAGTGCAACGTACCCATCACGAAAACTAGCTTTATATAAACATATTATCAGACACATTCATCGCAGCCAAGTTGGGCAGTAGCAACGCATAACCTTGTAGGTGAAGTTCAGTTACAAACAACTTTATGCCCAATAACCTGCTCAGATGATCTCAAATGGACTTTTCTTAGTTATCCAAATGTGACTAACAATTCGCCTTGGCTGCTTCGCCATTCAAAATTAAAATTAAAAACAAACTTAAAACAACTCGACGTCCGATTTTGAGGCTTCTCCAATATTTTTTCAATCATAAACATTTATGAAAAGGGCGTTCGCAAATAAAGATATGCCCTATGGTTAATGCCAAACAAGCTTTGGCACTATGTACCATGACTTTCTAAAACTGTGATGTCTTTATTGAAGAACTGAAGATGAGAAACGGTAATATACTGGCATATTTCAGACCGAAGAAAGCCGTGTGTATTAAAGAAGGCCGAAGCAAACAGTGATCGAAAACAGTCATAAAGACAAACAAAATGAAGATACTAGTTCAGAATATAAATGAAGATAAAAGTTCAGAATATGTGCGTAATTATCGTTTCATTTTTAAGATATCATAACATGAAGCGAATTTTCAAAATCTGATAGAATCAGGAAGACAACATTAGGTCGTTATGTGACACCTCGCCCCGGCTGGCTCGATGCCCCTGGTCCGGAACCTGTTGTGATGATGATGACCGGAACTTGAGCGAGTTGATGCTATCGAAACGGCACCAATTATGACGACGCTCTCGAGTCGCTGATCGTGATGATGGCCTCGTCACAGTAGATGGTCCTCAAGATGTCTATTACAACGGTGAACCTTTCTGCTCACGGTATGTTCTTTGATCTCAGAAAAGTCATGTTGAAAACCTGGTAGCCGTTTCTCTACCACCTCAAACCAGACCGGACAATCGTGTACGCTTGTGTTGAAAAAAGATTAAATACGGCACCAAAAAAAAATAATTATAAAAGCAGAATATACAATCGTCGCATTTTAAAGTTTCCAACGGAGAGAAGGATTCGTGTAAGCAATCAGAGCTTCCAAATTTTCCAAATAAACAAGTCTTTTTATAACAGTGCGAAGTTTCGTTAAAAAAAATCAGAGCTTTCAATTCTCCAAAATAAAAACAAGTCTTTTCATAACAGTGCGAAGTTTCGTTAAAAAAAATCAGAGCTTTCAATTCTCCAAAATAAAAACAAGTCTTTTCATAACAGTGCGAAGTTTCGTTAAAAATAATCAGAGCTGTCAATTCTCCAAATAAAAACAAGTCTTTTTAGAGCTTTTATCAAACTTTACAGAAACAGCCGAATAACAGTGCGACGTGGCGGCGGGCGGTGGGGTCGTTTGGTCTCTGTCGCTTGACAGCTCTGAAAAACTCAAATTCTCTGCAATTTTCTCCAATTCTCGGCTCTTTACCGAAGCTTTTACGGAAACGGCCGAAGTTGAGTATTATGGTGATAATAGTAGATTCGTCTTGTCTCCTTCGCTCGGCAATAAAAAAAAATCTCTTTTCAGCTGGTTTAACTTTTTCTTGGTTCATTCTGTTTCTATACATCCTTAGCTAGGACACTATCGGAGGCGCAGTATTCGACTTTAACTCTTTTAAATTGATCGGCAACAAGCTTTTCTACATTTCTATCTTCAGCCATGAGTTCTAGGGGAGGCGACCAGTTTCTGGGTCGTGGCTCACAGTTGGAAACATTTTTCCCTCAGTCGTTACTTTTCGACTTCAATTTCAAAAACTACTCAACCAACTGATTTTTCTCACTCGGTCTCGATTTTTTTTATAGTTGTCCCCAATTTTCTTGGGGGATGACCAAGTATCTATGTGACTCGAAACTTTTGACCAATGAGATTATTTTCTACCTACACGATTTAAGAGGGAGTTATGGCTCAACGAATGAAATATCAACACCTCACATGACGTAGTGTCCTTTTGTCTTCTTCCTCTCAATTACATCATCTTAGGTTTTCAAAAATTTTAAAATCATTTTCCAGCAGATGTGGGGGTAAGAGCTTGACCCCATCAAAAAATGCTGACATCTTGCTGCGACTATCGCCATTTTTAAACTTCCACTGGCCCAAAAAGATTCGCTTCGAATACAATGAAAGAAAAAAAAATTATTCCTTTTCTCCCAATTTTCAGTCAATTTCTCTACCCCTCGGATTTTACAAGTACATAGTATTAAATATTTTTAAATAATCTCACATCGCGAATCACAATAAAGCGCAATTAACAATACCACTAATAACAATTTCCCTCACTTCGTTGTATTAAATCAAGAAGTATATTTACACAGAAATAGGGTTACATTTAAACTGTTACATATCAAGTGGGGGTTATGGTTAAAATGTTTCCTTGAGCAAAAATCTTCCAGTTCTGTTTGAAAGTGTTTGACGAGTACGAACTTTTGGCATTAAGATCCGTAACTTTGCTAAAATATAATTAGAGAAAATAAGAAAAACAACATAATGGCGAGGCAAACATTAACCAGGCACTGTGGTAAAGATAACGAAAATGAAGGTACTTCTTCAAATCATACATGAGTTAGGGTTACTTTTCGTTATAAGATATCAGAGCACAAAAAAAAATAATGTTAAAAAACTGATACGTACTTCGAATGTGGCGTAGGCAGAACTGCCAAATCCTTCAAGCAAAAATCCAACGAAAACCCGATCTTTTTGTTTCTCTTGTCGAATGTATGACTCCAGCTGTGCAATAGACATTCCATTCATTTCCAACATGTCGTATTCATAATGATAGTGATCTTTGTAATTGAACACATCAGCCGGTTTGGAATATTTGGTTGTCACTGGGTTCAGGTTATAAGGAGGTCCGAAAGAGAATGGTTTCAAAGGCTGAGACATCAATTCAATAGCGCAATTGGACTCATAAGCTGGAAGGCCACGGAATTTCTGCAATTCTTGCCAAATAACCCAAAGACGATCAACATTGGAATGATGGAGGTAGAAAGCTGGGTCATAAGAAGCGTAATGCAAATGATTTAATGAGTAAATTTCTTTTCCACCCAACCAAGAATGAATGGCATTATGAACAATTTCAAATTGAACTTCAAAGTCACAATAGTCGGTTTGTTCCAGTGCTAGAAGGATATTGTTAAAGAGCCAGGTCTGTTTTCCAAGTGCAGGCTGCTCAAACAGATGCTCACTGACATCACGTGCGGTCACTGTTTCGGGGCTGATGAAGGAAAGGTGACCATGATTGAATGGGTTAAACGTTTCCACGCCAGTAAATGGATCAGTATACTTCTCAGACGTCAGTAAATGTGGAACCACCTTCAAAGGATAAGTCCAATCCCAATATGGCACACCGACAATGGCACCGTGTCTGTTCAGTGATTGTTCAAATTGGACGACATATAATCTGTGCCACTGAGGGAAAGTAGCCATACCGTGAAGACAGCAAGCATAGCGATGCTTAGCGGTTGGGTTCGGGCAGAGTGGAGGAAGAGCGTGGAAGGACGCAATCGACTCAAAGCCATCGGAAGATCTATCTTTTTGCATACGTTTCAAGGCGTGCACCAAAGAGTTGACCTCTTGCAAAGATAAACGATCAACGTTCTTTCGCACCAAATTACCTCGGACGGATTTTGATTTCGAAGTTCTCGCAGAGCGTTCTGCAAAAGAAATTTAAATATTTCATCAATTTTTTCTTCATAAAATACCGAAACTCATAATCACAATTTTAGCTAATATCTTCATCGGAAAGAAAAAATATGCTTAAGTAGTTCGGTAGACTGTTCTGTTTGTTTTTAATCGAAACAAAATACCATAATAGCTTCAGTTTCTTGAAAGTCTTTGCAAATTAATTCCGAATCAATCCTTGTTGTTAAACAAGTACAAGATAATAATTTTACATCTGATAGCGCTGAAACACTTAGGATATGCACTTTTTTAGTAGGCAACTTTTTTTGAAGAATGGGCAGGATGATCTATGAATAATAACAAGTTAGATAGCTATACTTAAAAGATACAAGCTGATTTTTCTTACAAAGTATTTCAGTTATTTTTTCTACCAATGGCCATATGCGTAAGCATATGCCTTATAAACGGGGGGAAGTTTTGTTTTTGGAAAGAGGATTTTTCTATTATTAAAAAACATGAACTCGTCTTCTGATATTATCACTGATGACATTGTAATTAATACATGTTGCTGCGTGTGATTTGTTTCTAATTTATTCATTTAAATATAAAAACTTATTTCTTCATTACAGAAAAAAATATTATGAATGTTTTCTGTTTCAAAAGAAAAAGATCTTTATACGTATGATCTTCATTAGTGAAAATCACCAATGGTTTAAAAAGGTGAAAACGTTATTTTCACTGAATAAATATTATCACTGGTGACAGTTCAGTTTGATTAATACGTGTCACTGTGTGGGATTTAGTCATTTGAAATTGAAATATTTTACCAAATTTGTATTTATGAAACACCGAAACTAAGTATTTTAGTTGAAATCATGAAATCATTACGCACTTAAAATGAATTAAAGATTTTTTCTATAATTGCAAAAATAGGTTATCCTTTTATGATTTGTTCGAAATATTGAATATTGCATTTAAAATTTTTCATAATCATCAAACCAGCTGATTTCTATCCATATAAACGTTTTCTCTATACCAGAGGGATCCTGGAAAATTTAGTCAGTTAAACGCCATACTCGATACACGCTTGGGCGATCTCGTTCCGAGTCGATATCCACTGCACCACAACGGACATCGCATTGGAAATTCAGCCATTTTTTTGTCATACGTGATACACGCTGAGGCGGTTATGTCTCGAAGGAGACATGACTGACTGAACAGAAGATTATCCCGCAGTAGGTTGCCATTGCTTTCTACGGTAAACTGGTTGCCAGCCAAGGTTGTAGAACCCAATCTATCCTGTTATTTAACTCATAACTGGCTGGAAGAAATGGATTAATACCTTTCCCAGAGGCATTTGCGCGTAAAAAAATGCAAGGAATTCAACTAGTATTCGAACTCGGCTCTCCGATTTTTCGTTCCGACCCGATATTCACTGCACCACAACGCACATCGCATTGGAAATTACTAGGCCGAAATGTTGCAGTAGCACTAAAGAAAATGTGAGCAATGGTCTCTTCAAATAGATCTTTGAATACAAATGGATATCAACTACAGAAGCTGCGGAATGACAGGGAATTTCTGGAGAAGGCAATAAGATCTTATCACTTGCGTTCTTTTGTGGGCACTAAAACATGGACAGACTAACATTCAAAACACATCCCACGAATATGTGAACACACAGCATGGCAGCAAGAAGACCTGACAGAATGATAATCTGAAGAGCTACCAGGTATGAAGGATAATCGTGAAGACTTCAGAAAAAGTGAAATGAACATCCGTGCAATCAACTCGCCCTAATGCTGACGCTGATGACATAATCAATTAAAACACTTTAATCCGATCTTCTTTTTTAGTTTATTTAGTTTTATTATTATTTACACTCTCTTACTGCGAACAAACGGAAAATAAAAGAATGTTATAAAAAAAAAATAAATAAATAATTCATCATTTTTTTCATGCCTGTCACATTCAACAAAAGAAAAGTTGGTTCCCAAACATATTTGGACAGGAACCTTTCTTTTAAGCATGTTTCATTGAAAACAACTGACAAGGAAGATTTTCTTCATTTTTCATTTATTCAAAAATGTTTACTTTTTGCTAGTGATAAGGAATGTAAAGCTGTTCTTTAATAATTTTTCCAAGAGCTTTCAGCCACTTCACTAGCCATTCTCAATGGTGTTATGTTTCAGATGTTTTTATTTTTTCATGTTCTAACCGTAACGGAATTTATTGTGTGTTGTTTCGAAAAAAATCTCATGAGCATTTTTCCCTTTAAAAAAAGTTGAATTTTTAAAAATTAATAAAATCTTCCTTGTCGGTCGTTTCAACGAATATATATATATATATATATATATATATATATATATATATATTGTGTTATTCCAATGGCTTCCATACTTAATAATTCTAGTTTTCATTTTCGCTTGGTCATGTGTGACGTCAGGAGCTGTGATGCGACATTCGCTTCCAGCGTCTTATATGCACGAGTTTGTTGTTGCTTGGAAATCTTCCATGTAAACAAAAACATTTTGTCATTTGAAAATGGCTTATGTAAGCTGAAAGCTTTGAGTGAATTGTTAAAAAAATTATCTATCAATTTTGTAATTTTCTTTCTTCATTTTATGATCATGCTTATCAGAGAATATGAAAAAAATTTACATAAAGTAAATAGACAAAACTTTATATTATTTAATAAAACATGCATTAATATATATATATATATATATATATATATATATATATATATGTATGTATGTGTGTGTGTGTGTGTGCTTGAGTTCATATGTATATGTATTAATTCACATACCTACTTCCGTGCCAATATATGAAGCTATTTGAAAATATTGCACATTTCTGATAAATATCATCCCATAATTTGTTGTTTTTTTATTCTACTCTTTGATTAAATTTTGTCTCCATTGGACTAATTTTATTTTTACACCTATTTACCATGTTTAATAAGGGTTTTTAATGCCGAGAGAAGACGCAAGGTGAAACCCAAGAATGATGGTGCAAACTGCTTCGGCCTCCTGACTTTTTCTTTTTTTTTCTTTTTGTTCATCCGCTAAAACGCAAATAAAAAAACGGATGAACAAAAAAAAAAATGAAAAACGGATGAACAAAAAAAAACAAACTTTGAAACTTTCAAAAATAATATGAAACTCTTACCTTTTCCGTGGATCCAAACAACACTTGGCGACGGGAAGATATCATTTGACAATTTCGTTCCATTCGCAGCAATGATCTTTGTTGTAAGGTGGAATTTACTTTCTTGGGTCAGATGTAATTTATTCATATGTTCGGTAATTTCGAAATGGAACAAACGGTCAAACTTCCACGGCATTTCTGTTTCTCCACCGAGAACAGCAAAGGTTCCAGCATAATGGTCACAGTCGTCATGTTCTACGCCAATAGGTACGCAGATATAAATATTGATGTCAGCAGACGCCTTGATGCCATGAAGCGAAAAACCGGCGAAAACACGATCATGTGATTTCCTGCTTTCCAAGAGATCGTCCAACTGAGGAATACTGAGACCAGAAAAGGAAAGTGTGTCAAACTTATAATTTAAGCTGTTCTGATAATCAAAGACATCATTTGGCCGGCTATGTGTAAATGTTAGATGATCTTGATTCGCGGATTTGTTGTTAAATGGTCGCATTGGATCACTGAGAAGATGAAGAGCGCAATTCGCTACGTTGTAGTCCAGCTTTCGGTAACGTTGTAGTTCCTGCCAAATGGCCCACAAACGATCAACATTACTATGATGGAGGAAAAACACTGGATCGTAAGCAGCAAAATCCAAAGACGACATAGAATGTACGTTTGGTCCCCCGATCCAAGAATGGATTGTGTTATGGAGAACCTCAAAGTGAACTTCGAAGTCACAAAAATCGGTGTGTTCAAATGCATATAAGGCATGTTCGTAAAGATATCTGTTGTTGAAAAGTTGGTCATTAAGTTTCCGTACAGTAATGCTGTTAGCAAACGAAATTGCACCGTGATGGAACGGGTTTGTAATTTCTTCATTGGTTTTAGGATGTCTGTATGTTTTATCATTGATCAGACTTGGAAGATGGTCGAAAGGTTCAATCCAATCCCAGTAGGGCACGGCCACGTCTGAACCTCTAGCTAACAACTCATTTTCAACAAGAGACAAATAGAGTCGATGCCAATGTGGGAATGTTGGCATACCGTGCAGACAACACGTGTGCACCATAGTACCATCAGCGTTGGGGCACTGAGCAGGTAGACCATGGAAAGCGGCAATCTCTTCGTATCTTCCATCGTCCGTCATGCGTTTGAAGGCGGTTCTTATGGATAACATATCTTCCTTAGATAAATCTTTCAAATTCCTTCTGATACGGTTGGCGCTAGTGACTACATCTCTCCAAGAATGTTCTTCAAATTCGGCTGGAAAAAAGGAGAAAATATGCTTATGAAAAACTACCAACTAAGAAAAATTAAATTTACATCACTTCGAGCGTGCGCGTACATACACACACACACACACACACACACACACACACACACACACACACACACACATATATATCAAAAGATTGTATTTAGCAATAACTCTTCTGATTTTATTATATGATTATCATATCTTGAATTGGGTTGTAAAATTAGAAAATAAACAATTAAACTTTAGGCAATCCGTCAATTTTAGAAAATCGAGAGCAGTAATGATTTTTCTCCTAAATTTGTGCCATGTCCAAAATCTTGGCAAGAACCAACAATATTTCAAACACGAGAGTAAGGGCTTTTGCATGAATGTCTGTCTATATTTCTGTACTGTAATTTTTACACTATTTACATTGTTCGGAGTGTTGTCCTTATCTTTGTTACCAAACTCTCGACGTTTCGACTAGTATTCTTCAGAAGAGTCGAATTTCAATTTGAAACCTTTTTTAGTTCATCGGGAAAGATTGTTCTAGTTCCACATTCCATGCCTCTTCCAGATTTCAGAGTATCAGTTATCTTTTTTTTTTTAACTCAACTCACGTAGTTTTTGTTCACATCTGCTGTTGCCGGGTATTGAACTTACAACTCTTTCGGTCACTGGATCCAACAAACGCTTTTATCAACTGTGCCACGTGTTCCCAGAGAACATCACTGGCAACAAAGATGAAGAAAATAGTGAGAACAATGTAAATAGTGTAAATTAATTAAAAAAGTTTTAACTCTTTAAACTGTTAAACATTAATAAAAACTAGTTTTAAACTGAAAATTTTACAGTTTTCTTATTTTAGTTTTTTATTAATCTTAACTCGTCAGTTAATGATTGAATAAAAGCGCATGACAGATTCTGAAGAAATCCCTCTATTGCATTATTAAATATTTGAACCTAACAACTTTAACAACACATTACAATGAGAATCATAAATATAAAGTTCTTTCTCTCTTCTTCGTTCATATCATCCCTCCTTGCTTGCATTCGTTCTCTTTTATGTCTAGTCTACGGATTGCTTATAAAATCTCCTGCTTGTAATCGTTATCGTCTTCTTCTCTGCCGTTCTCTTGCTGCCTCTCTTTGTTGTCTTATTCTTTCTTCCATTACAATATTTTCTCCGCAAATATAATGCATTTACAAAATACATTTAATTTCATTAAAATAAAAAAAGCGTGACACTCGTAGGTATCTAGGTAGGTATTATTGTATTATAATATAAAGACTCTGTTGTTCACAGCGAGAATTGAAGGACCGATTGGATAAAATAAATAAAAATAAATGGATGAAAAGTATTTTTCTTACTTGAAGGAAAATCAAGGTGAAGATAGCAGAAATAAAAACATTTGTAAGTATTATTTAAAGTATTATTTAAAGTATTATTTAAAGTATTATTTAAAGCACAAGATCGCCATAAGTACAATAATACACACACACTCTCTCTTTCTCTCTCTCTTTCTTTCTCTTATAATGTTTTATATATATTTTACAGTGATTCTATTTTTATTTTATATTTCCTATTCGACGTTTTCTTTCATTTATCATGCGCGTGTTTGTGTGTACGTCATCCGGTGTTCCTATGATTTATCAGTTGTGTTTGTGTGCGCCGTTCATATCTTTTTCTGGAGCGTGACACACGTAGGTACTATGGTATTAATATATATTAATTTCTGATTCCATATGTATATATATGTGTGTGTGTGTGTGTGTGTGTGTGTGTGAGTGGAGAGAGAGAAAGAGATTTCTTTTTTAAACCTAAATGTAATATAAACCTTGATGAAATTTCTTAAGTAAGAATTGAATCTATGTTTTTGATCAAATATTCCACTTCTAGTAAAAGGGCTATTCAGATTTTAGAGTTTGTAAAGGGTTGCAACACTTAAAGTCACTTGTCATTGATTTGGAGATATCTTTATGCAGGTTAATGACTTCCAAATTTTTGCTTTCATGTCTTTTGCACGTATGCGATCTCAAAGTATTATTTAGGTATCCGTGGAGGAATGGAAGAGAAAGACACAAGATAAATTTGTATATATTTCGTAAAAGGTATTCTTACCCTGGCTGGGTACATAAACAATTGTTGGATTAGGGAAAAGCTTTTCATTGATCCTAGATCCATTGACAGCGGTTACTTCCATTGAGACTCGGAAGTGACTGTTCTGATTAAGACCCAATTTCTTCAATTCACCCGTGATTTCGTAGCGGAAAAGACGATCGAATCTCCATGGCATTTCAGTTTTTCCTCCAAGAATGGAGAAGATACCAGCGTAATTGGCACAATTCTCTTCTCCCCTACACCAGTCGGTACACAGATGTAAATGCGGACGTCAGCAGAAGCTTTGATTCCATGAAGTAAAAACCCTGCAAAAATTCTGTCTTTTCCTCTGTTTTTTTCTATGATTCTTTCCAGTTGTGGAATGCTGAGACCGGCGAAAGAAAGGGTATCATACTTGTAATGTAAGACGTTCTGATAGTCAAAGACATCGTTGGGTCTACTATAAGTAAATGTTAACCAATCCTGGTTGGCTGTTTTGTTGCTGAAAGGGCGCATCGGTTCGTTGAGAAGTGGCAATGCACAATTGGCCTCGTTGTATGGCAACTTCCGATAACGCTGAAGCTCTTGCCAAATGGCCCACAATCGATCAACGTTGCTATGATGAAGGAAGAACACTGGATCATAGGCAGCATAATCAAGAGACGACATCGAATGGGCATCTCTTCCTCCTAGCCAAGAATGAATGGTGTTATGAAGAACCTCGAAGTGAACTTCAAACTCGCAGAAATCTGTCTGTTCGAAAACGAATAACGTGTGATCGTATAAATATGTATTGCCAAATAAATCTGGTTGGGGATCTCGATCTGTTATCGCATTCTCAAAGGTAATCTTTCCGTTGAAGAAAGGATTTGGCTCAATGTGAAGGGTACGTGAATTATAGAAGGTTGCTTCGTTGATTAAATGTGGGAGTTCATCGAAAGGTTCGACCCAGTCCCAGTACGGTACTGCCACTCCTGATCCTCGGGATAATAACTCATCTTCTACAAGAGCAACATATAGACGATGCCAGTGGGGGAATATTGCCATTCCATGAAGGCAGCATGTATGCACCATTGTGCCAGCTTCATTTGGACACTGAGCAGGGACACCGTGGAAGGCAGCGATTTCTTCATATTTGCCTTCACGTGCCATTTGCTTAAAGGCGTTTCTTAATGACTCCATCTCGCCATCACTTAAGTCTTCCAAATTCTTCCTGATGCGACTGGCGCTCGTAACGGGGCTGATCCAACGCCTTCCCTCTCCAAAATGGCCTGAAGTAAAAAAGACAAAAAACATATTAAATAATGAATTTGTTAAATAAAAACATTTTTACTGAAGAACATGCATTTATGTTTTTCATTAGATACTGTTTTATATAAAAAAAACAATATAGTTTTATATAAAAAAAAACAATAGTTAATTATTTTTCGTTTAGCCAAGAATGCCTGAATATATATATATATATATATATATATATATTGTGCTAGATAAGGTTACATATATTAGAAGAGGTGCTGAAAACTTATTAATCAGGCCTACTTCGACAATTCTGACTAAACAGAATAAGGTATCTTTTTATGACTGTCAAGAAAGCGTTTCAGTAACCCTCGGAAAAGATTTAAAAATTGTTTGAGAAAAAATTTAACACAATGCCAAAAAGAAATATAAAATCATACAATTTAAATCTCACATTTAAATATCGAAATATATCTGCTAAATTTGTCCGAAACTGAGTTTGGCAATTAAGAAGGATAATATACTTGTGGTCAAAGCGAAAATTTGTATCCGGATCTTTTAAGAGACTGATGGCAGTCATTGAGGCCCAGAATGTTCAATACCCAAGTATTTTAGTGCTTGACCTCACTCTTTCAACTGACTTGAAGTGGAACAACTACACTGAATCAATGAAGCTATTGAGTCAATGTAGTTGAAACATTTTGAAATAAAATAATTTCTAAGAAATAAATCAAACTCAAGACTTTTTTGTCTTTGGGAAAAACTTTTAAGAGATAGAATTTCTTATTTGATTAAATATTTCCTTATATGAGCAAAATTTTGGAATTATATACCATTTTTCAAATTCTCAAGTTGTTTCAATGGTTTGCAAATTTACCGTATATGTACATATAGTAGATTTGCACCACAATTCCGTAGATTAATACAGTTATGAGTTTAATTTTGATGCCAAGTTTTTTACCGAATAATATTCAATACAGGTTATTAATGTATAAGATTAAAAATGAGTTGATAAGAAATGAAATTCTATCGAAAAACAAATAGATTTAAATTAAAAGCGTTATTCATTAATGTACTAAATAGTTGACTAGCCTGAACATGTTACTGCTTCATAATATCACATATCGGTTTTAATACTATTAACAAAATACACAAAATTCAGACACCTTTATATATATATATATATATATATATATATATATATATATATCTGTGTGTGTGTGTGTGTGTGTGTGTGTGTGTGTGTGTGTGTGTGTCCTTTAAGTTGCTTTATATAATTAAAATATGAGTACTCACCAAGGCCAGGTTCGAAGATCACTGACGATTCTAGTTTGACGTCTGATACCTCAGCCCCAGTCATGTCGGTGATTTTGTATTCAACATGATATTTGTCAGTATAATGAAGTTTCATTTCATCCATAACATGTGTGATGTCAGATTTATAGGCGCGGTCAAATTTCCAGGGCATTTCATTTTTGCTGCCCAAAACATAGAATTCTCCGGCTTTCATTTGATTGTCAGATCCATCATCCTTAATGTAATACTGGACAAGCAAAGACTTCTTCAGACCTTCTAACATAAGAGTGACAAACACTCGATTCTTGGACTTTCGTCGATTGATTTCTCGTGATAATTGCGGAATGGACAAACCGTTCAGTTCCAAAGTGTCGTATTCATAATGGAAATTTTTCTTGTAATCAAAAACATCGAAAGGAACAGAATGTTCACGCGTCATTGCATCTGGATTGATATCACTTGCGAGACTGAACGGGGACATTGGTTTACGTAACAATTCGATGGCACAATTGGCCGAATTGTAGGGTTTTCCTCGGAATTTTTGCAATGCCTGCCAGGTTGCCCAGATTCTGTCCACATTACTGTGATGAAGCATGAAGATTGGATCAAATGCACTGTATTCTAATGAAGACATAGAGAAAGCTTCTGTGCCACCAACCAAAGCATGGATATGGTTATGGGCAATCTCAAATTGAACTTCAAAGTCACAGAAGTCTTCCTTTTCAAGAGCATAAATGATCTCATTAGCCAGTTCGGTATACTTTCTAAAGTCAGGTTTCTTAAAAAGATTTTCAGACGGTGCTCGACTTGTAACAGCACCAGCTTCATCAATGGCACCGCTAAAGAACGGATTCGGATGACTCTCGCCATTGCCATCTGTGTACTGTTCTTCCAATACAAGAGTGGGAAGGGCTTCAATAGGGCGTGTCCAATCCCAGTAAGGAATACCACCAGAGTAACCGTTTCGTCTCAAGCCGTTTTCAAAGTTCAAAGTGATTAATCTATGCCAGTGTGGGAAAGTTGCCATGCCGTGATGACAACAAGCATACTTTTGGGCAGCGTCTGGACTGGGGCACCATTTCGTTGATCCATGGAAAGCAGCGACTTGTTGATAACCGGTTACTCCTTTATCTGCAGCGAAGGCGGCCATGGCTTTTCGAAGATCGTCCATTTCAGACTTAGTCATACTCTCAGCATTTTTTCGGGAACGATGTTGTTCATCGAACTTGACATCAACATCAGCTGTAAATGCAATCAATAAATATAAAATGAGTACCTGACAATATTCTGTCTCATCGATGGTATCTTAATTTTTCTATCATGAGAGTGTTATATATTGAAAATTGAAAAAGATACCTGAGAAGAAAAGTTAAGTAATTTCTGTATGTTACATTCGCTTTGGTTGTTTACATAGTAAATTTGGTTGAGATATATTATGTGAAGCCTTAATTATCTTAGATAATACTGAAATTTGTAAACACTTTCTTTATATATACATTCATAAAAGCGTTTATAAATAAAGGAAAATAAAAGTTTAATGATAGTATCTCATCAAAAAATAGTCTAATTCATTAGTGTTTACTTTGGAAGTCAAAGGTGGCAGTAATTTTAATTGGTTGCATTTAAATTTGATTTATTTGAGAATAAACAAATAAAATAGTTGATAAGTGTAGACAGCATTTTATAAATCTGTGACAATTACATTAATATACATGAAATAACTTGTATTTCTTGTTACTTGATATTCTTAGATGAGGTGATATCAATAACTGTTTGGATGAATATCATAACATTATTGCTTTTGCTCTACGTTTTGCCGTGAATACTCAGTCTCCTTCCTCCGCATATTCCGAAAGGAAGTAAGTAAACTATTTAACAATTCTGGAAATGATGACTTCCTCCTCTCTCTGATATTCCAACAATAGTTTTCATTTTATTTAGTTTAAAAAATTTCGAATTCATGGAACCTTTTAATGATTCAATCACAAAATCTGTCTTATGATAGCAGAAATTTTAGTAAAAATGAATTCTGAAAAAATACTGTATTTGGTTGCCCAGGCGTTTACTACAGAGCTGAATAGAGCTAAAATATGACACCGCTCAGTAGTATTGTTGATTGGAAACTGAGTTTAGGGAAGTCTCAATCAGTAATATTTTGCACAAGCACCTCTAAACAAACTTATTAAGTCATACGCTTTAGAGACATGATTGTACGATGTCGTCCGGTATGATATTACAGTTGTCCATTAATCTTTATCAACTTATACTATATATAAACCCCCCAAAATTATAACGGGATATATTTTATCTAATGTGGTATAATTTTGGTTTTATATATTTATTTACATATGAAAATGAAGTATTTTGCACTTTATTTTACGCCAGTCAAATTAAAATGTCACTAGAGAAAAGACAAGTTAGGCAATTAAATATACTAGTGGGAAGTTGGTTACTATTCAAACATTCTCAAAGTACGAGTGATTCTCTATTCGAAATTATTCTTACTTTACTAAATAACACTATTAAAAAACAAAATTAAATTCAACTTTACCGTGTCCGGGTACAAAAATGACGATTGGCGCAGGGATTGTTGTCGGTGGCAAAGCTGTACCGTTGACGTCCTTGATATCTACCCGCAGAGTATATTCGGCAAACTTATCCACGCCAAGAGATTCTAAAGCATGGGTGATTTCATGTTTATAAACTCTGTCGAATCTCCAGGTCATCTCCTTGCTGCCTCCAAGAATAGCAATAGAACCGACAGAGAATTCATTTCCTCCAGCCACGACATAGAGATCCACATTAGCAGAAGTATGGATTCCCATGAGAAGAAAACCGGCGAACACACGATCTTTTGATTTGGCTTCTTCGACGTGTCGTTGCAGTTCTCGAATAGACATACCTCCGAAGAACAAGGTGTCGTAAGTATAATGCAGATCGGCTTGGTAATCGTAGATATCAGTGGGTACGGAATGTTCCCTGGTGTGTTCATTGTTATTTAAGGGCGCCTCGAAAGCGAATGGCTTCATGGGACGATAAACTTCAGAATTAGCACAATAGGTTTTGTATGGTCTTCCTCTTTGGATTTGAAGAGCTTGCCAAATAGCCCAGAGTCTGTCTACTTGCGAATGGTGCAACCAGAACATTGGGTCAAATGACGTGTAATGCAAAGAGGACATCGAGTACGGTTCACTGCCGCCTGTCCATGCATGGATGGCATTGTGGGTCACTTCAAACTGCACTTCAAAATCACAGAAATCATCTTGTTCAAATGCCAATAAAAGTCCATCAAAGAGGAAACCATGGTCACCTTTGCTTGGTTGTTTGAATAATCTGTATAATTTGAAAATAAAGATCTTCACTTGAAGGAAGTCTTATTAACAAAAATTACGATCATTTTGATTTATGAAAAACAAAACACACTATAATTTATAGTAATTCTTAGACCTATCAATTTATTCAAGTATTTAAGAATATACTTCAGTAAATATTGAATTTACTTAGTCAATTCAATTATTTCTTCAAAATATTGTTATTAATTAATATTAATCATGGCTATTAAAATAATATTATTAATTGATAATAAGATCAACTTCTATAAAAGATAACAGTAAGAACTAAAAGATGAATTTACAGACGTATTGCTGTGAAGTAATACTTAGAGACTTTGTCTAATATTACTGTTGCGTCGTGGTTTCGTCGTGACAAGAAACCTCAGCAGTAGCTCCTGCTTTGATGTCAAAGCTGGAGACGTGAGTTGAAACAAACACAACGGCTATAGAGTAACATGCATGTCTCAGTCAAGAGGATATTTCTTGCTCTCATATTTAGTATTTAGTTAAATGTAGTCTATCAGACTATAAAATCGCAATAGCTTGTTCGGGAGTAATTATTACAAAAACAATATATTTGTAAGTACATTTAATTTCAGATCATTTCCTGTACTTTTTGTTTTTTACTTTTGTTAGCTGTGTTGAATAAATGGATTCATTATATAAACCAGTGGTCATGTATAATTCAATCTTTTTTGTTTTTATGTGTCACGACTACTCACCAGAATGGCGAATCAAGCAATAAGCAATAATTCGATCACATCTTTGTATAGTAAATACATCTGTGGCCTTATGTCTTTTTCGGTTAAGTTTAGCAAATATAAAAGCTCGTTCAATTTTTTTGTGAAGTGATTTAGATGATTATTGAACATTTCCACACTTGTGACCTAATGCTAGATAGAAAGTTTAGCAAACACCAGGGTGTTTCGTTGGGAAGTAATTATAAGCATCAATAGGTATGCTCAAACACGTTGTCTTATGTCTGAAGTAGCTAAATATAATAACAAATACTGCAGTGTAGTGAGTTCGATACTCATTGGAAGTCGCACATTACGTTTCTTCTACTTTCTTTCCTTATGCAGTTGGCGTCAAGAATGATTTCTTCGTTACGTTTACCTACCTTTCGTCAATTTGACGTGAGGTGTGAACATCAGCTTTCAAGAAATCAATAGAAGCTTGGTAGAAAGGATTTGGCTTTGTCTCTTTTGTATACGGGTGGACGTAAGTTTCTTCAGCCAAAAGACGTGGCAGGACAGTGAAAGGCTTGGTCCAATCCCAGTAAGGAACACCAATAGGAGATCCACGGGCAACAAGGGCATCTTCGAACTGTATAATTACAAGTCGATGCCAGTGTGGAAATGTGGCCATACCATGAATGCAGCAGGCTACTCTGTTCAGGGCATCTGGGCGAGGACACTTCGCCGGAAGTCCGTGAAATTCAGCCAACGCTTGATAGCCATTGATTGATTTATCAGACATGAAACGTTCCATTGCAACTCTTAATTCATATTCTTCTTCTGTTGTCAGGGTATTGACGTCTTTACGGAATTGAAGGTGACTTGTGTCCATGTTTACCATATCGACTACAAAATAAAATGTATATGTTTGTAATGCAGTTAGAGGAGCGCGTATTATATCTTAAATATGATCGCTATTCTCCCTGAACACTAACAACTCTCTTTTTCCTGATTTGCAAAATATTTCCATTATAATAGAATTATTATTGAAGTCACATTACACGTATAATAATACTTTCCTAGCAGTATCAATTGCCTTACGATTGATTTTCAAGCTATTTTCATTGTGATATAATTAGCAATTCATCTACATTATGCATATATTAATATATTGCTAGCAGCAGCGGTTGACTTCCTGAACATTGACAATCAATTTCTTTTTGACTTTAAATATAGAATATATGAATGAAATAAGTAAATTCGCAAATAATCTCCGATCATCTCTCTACGTAACAGAAATATTTGGAAGCCTTCAAATGTCGATAAAATCAATGGGCAGCGGCAAATAAATAATAATTAAATAAGTTCCTCAGATATTTTTACAAATATTTCCAGCAAATTGAACAAATGGTATCAAAATATTTTTTTTCTATCATATTTGGTTGTCTCATACTCATAGTTGATGCTCATGGTTACAGATGACGTCAATATCTGTTCATGGGTGACAGTATTTAGTTCACTCGTTCTATGTCTGGAATTCAAAGATCGTCAGTTAAATTATGGAAAAAATAGACTTTCGAAATATGAATAATTAATGTGAAGGCGCTATTATATCGGAAAACATATATAAATTCAAATGCTTAAACCAAACTGTTGGTTATCGGAAATAGAAATAAGCAACTAATATATGAAAGCCATACTAGTCATAGATTGATTATAATGCTTCATCTTAAAAATCCAGGTAATTAATGACTATTATTTCTGTTACTCTTGCTCAGTAAAACAAAAAGGCAAAATGCCCAACTAGCGATGTTTACAGTAGTCTGAATTTATTCTCCTCTCGTGCAATGGGAAAAGGGCTAGAATAAAATGAAACTAGTAGAATAAATAGGTTCTTAAAAATAGGAACGCACAATTTTTTAGAATTTTTATGGACTATTTTTCGACGTAAAAATACATTAACAGCCAGATCTGAAAATCCGTACATGATGTTAAATTTAAATAGATTCATTTTGTTTACGGCTCATCAACATTTCGTGGCTTATTTAAAGCCAAAATACATTCTGTATTGTAAGAATAATTCATTTATTTTGCAAATGATTATTGCATTAACTTGAGAATAACGATGGTTTTCAATATAAATCTCACTATTTAAGCTATAGCTAGAGAGGATTTAAATTTATACCTTTCCCAACAGTATTTGTGCGTGAGTAAATTTAATGAACTCGGCTTTTCTCATTCCGAGCCGCCATACATTACTTCCTTAACACATTTTGTTAGATAAACCATATATATATATATATATACAGTACTGTGCAAAAGTATGAGGACAAGAACTATTTTATCTTTTATGAGGCATCAAAATAAAGTTTAAAATCACCCCCGTCCTAACACTTTTGCACACTACCTTTAGTGTGCAAAAGTATTAAAACAGAGGTGATTTTCCTAAAAATCTCACTGAAATTCAAATACAAGGTGAAAAGCCAAACCTTTGTAAGAAATAAAAAGGGAGAGAAAGGAAGGCTTCGGGATTTGAATTGGCTCCCACAAGGCCTGATCTCAATCCTACTGAACATCTATGGGATATTTTGGATAAAAAAAATTGATAAATCTAATGTTACTTCGCAAGACACACTTTGGGAACAAATACAAACTGCTTGGCAGAACATACCATTAGATACACTGAAGAAGCTTGTAATGACGGCTATTAAACTATTGACAGCCATTATAAAGTATTAAGAAACCGGACAGAATGAAAGCTGTGATTAAAGCAAAAGGCTATTATAATAAATATTAAATTTATTTTGTAACACGTATTTTTTCTTGTTAAAGCATTTGTTGTGTAAATCAAATAAAATACTGTAATTTAATTGTTTATTTTCTGTCAGTATGTTCTAATACTTTTGCACAGTACTATATATATATATATATATATATATATATATATATATATATATATATATAATATTTGTATGTGTCTGTGTTTTATGAAACCGTTATACAGATTACGTCACTTATCATTGACATAAACATTTCAGTTTGAAATGTAAAAATTGCTAATATTGTGCTCGGATGAGGGTTATAAATATTTGTCTACGGTGATGACAGTATTTAATACTTGATAATGGCCGTCAAGAGTTTAATAGCCGTCATTACAAAAATAGAACACATAGCATGAACTTTGTACATTTAATCCACAATTCTGTTCTGGATGTGCAAGAATTTACACACACACACACACACACACACACACATATATATATATATATATATATATATATATATATATATACGTAGCTGATGAAAAAGAATAAGTTTACTCACTGTCTTTAAATCCACGTGGTGGGACGTAAGTCACGATTGGATGTGGAATAATGTCGTTGTGCATAAGAGTACCATTGATAGCGGTTACCTCAGCAGTTACATAGTAGTTGCTATCTAGCTTTAGTCCCAGTGCGTTGACGGTGTCAGTGATTTCATGAAGGTAAGGATAAGCAAAGTCCCAAGGCATCTCGTGAATTCCACCAAGAATAAAGAACTGTCCTGCATCATTATCACAGTTATCGCTTTGTCTTTTGTCTTTGCTAGGAATACACAATTTGATTCTGACATTTGCAGACGTCTTGATTCCACCCAATCTAAAGTTGGCGTATGCCCTTGCTTTAGACTTTCTCTCTTTCAGTAAAGTTTCAAGTTCCTCTATCGACATTCCATTCAAAGTAAGATCGTCATATTCATATCCCAAGTGATCGTAATTGAATAGGCTGCTGGGTTTGGCGTTGTCCTTCGTGATGGCGAATGGATTGCTGTCACGTCCAAAAGGTTCCATCGGACTATGGAACAAATTCAAGCCGCAGTTTGGTCTTGCTGATAGCCCACGATGTTTTTGCAAGGCTTGCCACAAGGCAAACTGTCGTTCGACGTTGGAATGATGCAAAAAGAAAAGTGGATCGTAAGATGTATACTCAAGGCTGGACATGGAATGAGTGAATCTGCCTCCAACTAAATAGTGAATAGGGTTGTGGGCAACTTCCAGCTGCACTTCAAAATGACAGTAATCCTCTTGTTCTAGAGCATTTAGAACGCCATCCAAAAGAAAGTTCTTCTGGCCTTCTTTGGAAGCTTCATAAAGTCTAGCATCGACAGCTCTAGCCGTGACTCTGTTTTCAAATTTGATTTCGCCGGAATAGAAGACATTCTTCTTGGCTTTCTGGCCACTGGGGTCGATAAACAATGGATGCTGCACTAACTCAGGAAGGTGAGACATAGGTTTTGTCCAATCCCAGTAGGGAATACCAAGAGTGGAACCATGTGCAGTAATTGCTTGCTCAAACTGTACCATATATAGCCTATGCCACATCGGGAATGTAGGCATACCATGCAGACAGCACACAATGGATGAACCATCGGCAGCTTTACAGCCAGCTGGTTCCCCGTGGTAGGCTGAGATGGCCTGATAGCCGGTGGCTCCCTCATCATCCTGCATATTACGCAATGCAATTTGCAGGTTGAGAATTTCATCATGAGTCAATGCGTCGACGTTTTTACGGATTAAATTGCCTGGAAAAGAAAAAAACCAACTGTAATAAACTCTTCAACCATAAAAAAAATCGATAAATTTATTTTTCAATATACGTACCATCAGCTCTGCTTACAATTGTCATCCATACCTACAACAAAGAAACAATAACATATATTAAATATACTTTGTATTTACAATAAAATCGATCAAAATTGGAATATTTCACTTTAAAATAAAAATATTTTTAAGTTTTGCTATTTTTTTTTTTTTGTTGAAGTGAAATCCATATACTTAGTGTTTTAGGGTAAAGATCAAGTAAATAAATGCTCCCTGGCCTTTGGGTTGTGTCAGTGCTTAGTATCTTTTTTCTTTTTACCTCCCTGACATGTTTCTCTTTTCGGGATGTTCACGGAAAAGCTTTGTAGGACATCTGATCTCGGAAATTCTATCCCTGCAACTTCACTTTCCACATTGAACGAAGTATATCGGGAAAATACCAATGCCAACGTGACAGTGTCTCAAATTTTGTCACTGGCAGGAGGCAAGTAAATAACTGCGCTTCCTGGCACTTGGACTGGGAACGGAATGTTGTATTTTTTATTAATTTCTCCGTCTTATTTCTGTATTTAGGTAGCCCATTTAAAAAAAAAACATTGAGGGATGTCTAGTCCCGGAGGAATTCTTCATTGCACTAAAGACAGATGGTTGTGGGGACTGGTCAGTTTTTGTCCATAACCTGTATATATGTTTACGAATGCTGATTAAAAACGATCTTGTCTCACATCTCATATATATATATATATATATATATATATATATTCAGAAATTATAACATGAATATGTTATAATATCGCTACTTTTGTAGCTATTTTGTTTCGACACTAACTTGTGTCTTATCAAGTGATGAGGTTTATTTCAAGTTAAAAGGTTTTAAAAGATTAAAAACAAGCCAAACCCCCTTCATCAGGGAGGCATTGTTGCATAGACAGTGTGAATCAATCATAATAAAGTAACTTCTAATTTGAAGAATATGTGAGCAGACTCAAGAAACAATTTTGTGGGCATTAATATTAATATTTGATTAAATTGAGATCAGTATTATTAATCGACTATTAGATGCACTTTATTTTTATTGCGAATTTAAAATTCTAAGTATAACAAAAAGTTATTAGATTTAGAAAGGTATTCATATATTAAACGAGGAAAAGACATGAACGCACACATATAAACCTACAAACATCCACACATAGACAAATAGACGAGTATACATACATACACTAGCAGACATATATACAAATTAATATACGCACGCATATATACATACACAAATTTCAAAATTTTGTTTTTATCAACTTGTCAATTTGTCTGTTAAATTTTAAAGCTATTGTAGCGGCTACAATATTGGATACATGTAAGAGCGAGTTCGTAAGATGACAATAGCCTTGGATTAATGAAGTCAGGGCATATATATATGGTATAAATTTTTCATTTGTAAAAGTAAGTTTGGTTAAATATCAAAATGCTTATTTCTTAAGGTTTATTGATTTTCTATATTTTGGGCCATTTCCTTGCTTTTAGTACATATTCAAATATAAACTATCTAATGTCTGGCAACTTTCAGATTTTAAAAGCTACTATCAAAGAGTTTGGCTTTCGTGCTATGTTTATTTCATCATTTTCAAGGATGGCATCTTCGCGTGACAGTTCGTATTGTTCATTTTTTATTATTTTATTTATAAAAATGTTAGTAAGTATGTTTATTCCTTAATTAGATGGCATTTAATTGATTGTTTGTCTTTTGTGTTTAATGCTTCTAATATTTGTAATCTTTTTTGTTGCTATTGTTTTACAGTTTATGCGATAAAGTAGAAATGTTACTAGTAATAAATTGTTCGTGTGCTTTTGTGTTGGATAGTGATATACGATTTAACTGAACTATTACCAGATAAATGGCATGTTAATCAGCGTGATAATATAATGGGTATGTAACCAACGCATGTACTGTTTTAATTATATATTCTATCCATATATATATATATATATATATATATATATATATATATATATACGAAATTCATACAAGCCTTGCAAACAAAATAAGACCATTACGCATTATAAGAAAGAATAAAATGGTTACAGATGACAATAATTCTTAAATAAAAATCAAATTGAGAAAAAATGCAAATAAGCAACTCACGATGAGGATGAGTGCCATGTAGAGCGGGCAAATTCTGAGGAAACCTCCCATGGTGACTTGGGTGTGTCCTTCCCTAAGGTCTGCTTTTAGACCTTTGTGATGCACTGAGATGGGTGAGCAGTTTTTAAATACTCTTCAACCAATCAAATCAGCCCGATTGCTATCCACGTATCAGTGACAACGAAATTCGAGCCACTTGACATCACTGCTTTTTTTTTGGCCACGTCAGTCAACTTGTTTTCGCTTGTAATTCAAGCAGAGATATGAAAAAGATTTATTGTCTTCGAAATTCTTCGTAATTCAAAGAGATGCGTGCAAATCAGATTGTTATCAATTAAAAAGAATAATAAATTTTGGTTTGTCTTTTAGAATATTACTTAAAGCTGCAAAGTATAGGAAGTTGTGGAGAGCCATGGCCAACTTCGTCTTGAAAAGACAAAATACATAAAAAAGTGACAAATGTTAAAATGAAATTAAATTGTGGAAAATGGGTAAATAAAAAGCAACTAAATCTGTTCTGCCATCTTTTTTACTCGTTAGATCGGTTATTCGCTGTTTCCTTGGGTCCCATTTGCTTTCAGTATGTCCTGTGAGTGTCAGATCTTCCAGACCTTCTCTCTCCATTATGTGTCTCATAAAATTCAACTGTCTTTTTTTTATTCTCAGTACATTTTCCTTAAAACTTTGTCACTGTTCACATGATCCATCCCTGATATTTTTTCACATGTACCATCCAAGCGTTTTTCTTCAGACCCTCATCCCTTTTGGCACAATTCTCTTTTTCATCTGCAGGGACATTTTACACTATTAATTGGCATCTCACCGAGTTAGAATTATACTATCATTTGTTCATAATTAGCATTCTCAATCTCTTTTCTTTTCTTTTTTTCTTTTTGCGATGTTTCACCTGTTCATCTAGTGATTTTGATCACAAACCTAACTTTAATAAAATAGTCAATATTTCAGAAAATTACTATTTCAAATTAATTTTCTTGCCTTTGTTGCTTTTTACACAACGTCACAGCCGCTGAATTCTCAGACTTTCTCCTTGCTTGATTGTCCGAAGAGACTTTTAATTATGTATAAATTCTTTGGCGCCGTTTTTTTTTTTCACATTTCATCTATGTAGAAAAGGTAATGGTAAATCATTACACCATCTTTCCAGAAATGTATGGCACTTCACAGATAATAAAGAAAGTCAATCTCTTGAACTTCATGATTGCACGCGTCCTAAAGGGGCATGGCAATTTTTAAAAAAAACTCTGGCCTTCTTTATGTTTGAACTTATTTGACAAGACAAAGTTACTATTATTAAATATTGATTCTATCACGCAGTTTCCATTATTTTTATTGCACTTTTCAGGTTTAACCTTCCATATACTATTTAAAATGTGTCGTGTCCAGCAATCGTTTGTGAATGTCAAAAACCTTCCATAATTTTCATTAGGGTACGCTGTTTCCATTTCTGTACCGTCTTATCAGGTCTTTACCAAGAGAATTTCCAAACTCATAACTTAATTTTTTTTTTTACACATATCTACTGGACGGCAAAAACGCCATAGTCAAAATAACGAGAATAAAGTGAGAAAACTGGCCTGTGTATAATAGTAAAGTTGAATTCATGGCATTCGCTACGCACATATACCATTGGGAAAGGTATTAATCCGTCTCTTCCTTCCAGTTATGGGTTAAATAATAGGATAGATTGGGTTCTACAGTCTTGGCTGGCAACCAGTCTATCACAGAATGCATAGTAAACAGTAAAAAAATAGTAAAATTATCTTGTCTCAGACATTCATATTGGGAGAAAATCGCAAAGTTCAAAGGTCGAAATAATATGATGAAATCAAACTATAATAGTAACAACACTTCGGCTCCGGAACAGGGATTAAAAAATCATTGCTTTAGACTTCGGCAATATTTAAGATATTTTTCTTTTATTTTAATTGCGAATAGATTCTTTTTTCAACATGCCGCTAACTTATTAGTGAGTTGATTACGTCTGTACTCGAAAAGGGTCGGAATACTCACTGAAAAGAAAAGGAAGGCGATACTTCTTTTAATAACTTGTACAATAGTGACAATTTGAAAGTTGTGTGCAATTGTTGGAAGTGCAAAATAAATCTGTCTGAGAAAGAAGAGGCAAAACACAAGGTAAATGCAAGGAGAAACTGTTTTTATTCACATGCTTCACATTGCGGATTTATACAACTTCCAGAAAATTAAATTTAAAAGTAATGTTATAATATTTTATTAACTAAATGAAATTTAAAAGTAATGTTATAATATTTTATTAAACAAATGATATTTATAAATAATGTTATACCATTTTATTAACTAAATGAAATTTAAAGGTAATGTTATAATATTTTATTAAACAAATGATATTTATAAATAATGTTATACCATTTTATTAACTAAATGACATTTAAAAATAATGTTATAATATTTTATTAAATAAAACTCTTCTAAATCAAACAGTTTTGTCAAAGATTTGTGGTAGTGATGGGAGAGAAAAGATAGTTTACAAATAACCTCCATAAACACTTTCACTGAGAGCAAGTTGTGTGAGTAATGTAACAGTTAACGGCTCAGAAAGACGAATCAGCGAGACGTAGACACACCACTTCTGTTGTGTCTTCCGGACTGTGCGTTATGAAACGTTTAAAACGTAAGCGACTCCTTCTTTCATTTCGTTTTTAAAGGCTAATCTGTTTTTTTTTTTGTTGTTGTTTTTTTTTTGGCTTTGGCTTTGGCTTTGGCTTTGGCTCGTGTATCGAAAAAATGTAATTATAAGTAATATCAACTCTCGAACAAGACACATACTATTCACGGAAATAACTATGGTTTGGTAATTTTGCAGAATTTTTAGAGAGTGCATGAAAGTGATGGACTAACCTAGAGACCAGACAAAAAACTGGTGAGACCTTAACCTTCTCTTGCTTCTCGAAAAATCGACTATGAGTACAATTGTTATTTCCAGAATTTCAGACGTAAAGCGCATCGTGAAGATAAAACAATTCAGAGAAATTACAAAAAAGAAAAATCTATAAATAACTAACTTCGACAATTATTCAAACTATTTTATAGGTTGACATGGGCATATTTCTTGATAATCACAAACAAATATTAAAATTTTAAGAAGCGCAGAAGCTAAAACATTAAGTATTGTATGAATTCAGTTAGAAATAAAAGTATTGTTCCTGGCCATGTACCAATATAAGCATTACTAAAATATAAGGGTAAGATCAGTATGATTGTTTTAATACAGAAATGCATTAAAAATCAGGAAGAAATGATTTTTCCTTGGTTCGGATGGTCCATCAGAATATATAATATAATCTTGTAATATTTTGATCATAATCAGATTCTGATTAAAATAAACAGAAATATCAAACATTCATTGAAATTAATATCGCTTTGTAGATCATCAGCATTGTTTTTAAATAAGAATCATAGGTCATGTTCTTAGTTTCTACATTGCTAGTGAACAGAAATATTAAGAAACAGTTATTGAAATTGTTATCGAATACTGACAGGTATAAGTAATTTTAAGTGAATTTCTAGAATGATTTGCTATCATCATTTACATTATTTACATTCAGTCTAATATCTTTATATTTGTTGCGGTTGATAAGCCTTGAACCAATTTGATAATTTGTCTGAATTTTTGCCATGAAGAATTATTATGATTTATGTAGTGTTATGCTAGAATAGAATTTGTACTCAATTTTACACCAGACTACCAAAGAGTACAGGTGGATAATCACATGATTTTTTACTATTTGTATTAAAAATCAGAAAGAGAAGAAGTGTCGGTGGTCTGGAAGGGGAATGATAATTTTTGAAAGTACAGAGCTATTAACTCAAAAGGAAGCTGTTGATACATTTAAATGGAATCCAGATATTGAATAAAAATAAACCAGGTCTTTGTGGAGATGTCTCGATTCATAATACATAACAACGAGGTAATTTTGATGAATACGCCTTGTACAACATCAATATTTGATCAAAGTTATTTATAATTGGATTAATGATCTAATCTTTGTTGTTATCTTCACAATATTTCGGCCTTCTGCAAACGTCTGTCAATCCGGGTAGCCTTCAAAATATTTCTCAATGAACCGTATATTTAATCTTCGAGGTAGAATGTTCTGGTTTCGTTGTTAACTGAATCTCAGTCTATACTAGCATTTTTAATCATCTCACCCAAAACAAGGCGGAAGGGTTCACAGTGGGAGAAAAGACTTGGTATTGAGGAGAGGATAAAAGATGGATGTTATTCAAGGGGATAGAAGATGACAATTGATGTTGCGTTTAAATTTTTGGAGGTTGTAGCCATCAGGGAAGCAAGTAGACAAAGGGAGTTCCATAGGCAGAAATTACTATTAAATAAACTGCTGCAGTCAAAATGGCGGTTAAGTTTAACTATTTTAACAGTAAATGGGTGGGACCTAGATGTCAATCTCGAAGCACACTCAAATTCATGTGGACAGGGCACCAAGGAAAAAAGTTAATCTGAGCAACTGCCATGAATATATTTGTAGAAATGACAGAGAGGAGTCACGTCACGCCGGTGAGAAAGTGACTGAAGTCGAGAGGCCAGGTGGGGACCAATTACATTGCAGATCCTTCTTTGGGTTTTGTTGAAAACCTTGAGATAAGATTGAGAGGAGGACTCTACCGGATATGGCAACAGTATTCAATGCATGGACGAATGATAAGTTTACAAATGTGCAAGGTAGATTCTGACGTGAAAAACTTTCTGGTCCGACATAGAGGCAAGACCTTCCTAGGAGCTATAGATCTGATATATTCGTTTTCGTTCAGATCGGTTGAAAAGGTGAGGCCAAGAAGGCACATTGTGTTGCTCTCAAGGAGACTTGCATCAGCCATGCAGATAACTTGCAGGTAAGTTTCAAAGAGAGCAGTTATGTTTTGGAAGCAGTAATATTTACAAGCCATTTCCTGCTCTAGTAAATCACTGATTGAAGGTCCGTTTCAAGAGTAGTAGCCAGGTTTACTTTGCTATCCTTAGCAGATTTCCTATTGAGTCGGGAGTAAACTGTGGTGTCATCTGCATAGATGCCTACTTGGGAAGTGATGACATCAGGAAGATCATTGATGAAGACTAGAAACAGCGTAAGACCTAAGATAGAGCCTTGAGGGACGCCGCATTTGTGTGAAAGGATCTGGAAGCTTGCCTGTTCAAATCTACTTTCACGATTCGATAGGAAAAACAATCGTCCAGAAATACCCTTGCTATGGAGTTTGTACAAAAGGCCAGTATGCTAAACCCTGTCAAACGCTTTTGAGATATCTAGAGCAACAGCTAGAGCTTCGCTATTATCATCAAGAGCCTAGTATACATATTCAGTGATGACCGTTAGCACATCAGCAATAGACCTGGCGAAGAAGAAGCCATATTGTTTGTCAGAGAGTATACCGTGAGAGGTGAGATGTTTACCTACTTCAGCATACATTAAAACCCAGAAAAGCGGTAAGAGGCTAATAAAGCGATATTTATAGGGGTCAAAGGGTTCATCAGAGTTCTTAAAAACAGGCACTACAGCTGAGGGCTTCTAACAAGCAAGAAATCAGTTAGTACAAAGGCAATAGTTGTAGAGTTTGGAGAGGACTGGAGCAAGCTCAGGGGCATATTTCATTAAGACAATGACCCAGGGATTGAATTCACAATTATTATGCAAACAAATTAACAAACAAACCAACACTCGAAGACTGAAAATGTAACAAGAGAATTTCTTCAATCTTATTTGTTTTTCCCTTTCTCATATGTGTTAGATTTGGTATAATGGACTTTTGGCATAAATTATTGCCATTTATTATGAAATTTTGCTTAGAATTTCTATTAAGTATAACTAAAAGCATTATTAATTATATTATTCATTTTTACTAGTCGTTATTAATTCCATTTCTCTTTGTTTCTTTCAATAATCGTATAAGATTTATTATTTTTCAAATTTTTGTGAATGTGGCGTTGTTATTTGATAACAACGCTACATTCACAAGGATAAGAGATGCCTCACTAAAGTATAGTTTTAATTTCCGACGAGTTCTTCTAACTCTCATTAATGACATTTAGTAAGATGAAGTAAATTCTAGTCAAAAACTTAGAATAACTGCTATAACAGCATTTTTCGGGGTTACATTTACCATTTAATACTCATATTTTAAATATTCTAAACAAGAAAATTAAATAAAGAAAAGCAAAGCTAAATAAATTTTAAAGAACGTTATTGAAATCAATATCAAGTTCTCACTGGTGATGTATTGAAGGCAATAAAAAAGATTTGGGATTTAGATTAGCGATTAACTTTCCGTCATTTCTTGTCATCACATTATATAAAATATGTTATCTTTGTGACTCGACAGCAGCAAACAAGGTCGAATGACAAAATAGTTCTTATCAATTCATCTAACTTTACAAGAGCATAAGTGAAAACTGATATTTGTTCTTGGATTTTAATCGTAATAAATATTTTGCCTTTGATAAAGCAAGCATTATTTTGTTACATAATATCTCCTGTTATAAATGATAATAATAATATAAGCCGTTTCTTCATAAGGAAACATTTGGAATTCACTAACCAACCAGCCAGTGCTACTTTTGGTTGAAATTTTATAAATAATTCTCATAAAACTTTTTGTTTTTTAGATAAATAGATTTCTCGAGTCCAGTAGCTGTCATTGCCCTTTTGAGTATTGATTGGGGTCTTGTTTATAGTGTGGAACGTCAACATATTAATTATGTCTTGATTTTCTTGTCGAGTTACATGTGCTCTCCATTTTAACTGTTGTGGTTGTTAAAAGTTTTCACGTTATATAGTTTCAGTCATTTAGTACAGTACATTACCAGTGAATTCTCTTGTGCTGGTATACATGGTTCAAAGAAGGATGATGCTTGCTAATAGCTACAGGCTTCGATCGCACGTTGTCATTTTTTAATATTGAACTGAGAAAACTTTGTATTCATCTGGCAGTTTAGATATTTATGAATGAGTCTCTTATCCTATGCATAAAATCCATGTGAAACTCTTAACCTGATTAGGTAATTGAAGAACATGAGGAAATTTTAGATTAAGGTTTTGGTTATGCAACAATTTGAAGTGTTGGGCAAAACTACCAGCTTATCCTATGTTCAGTTTCTTTATCTTTTCTTGTTACCTTTAAAGAATTGCTGAAAAATTGCGTATCTGATGAAAAATGCCTCAAACTTAAAGAAAGAACGTTTTGTCCTCAAAATGTTATTATTAAGAAGAAAGACCGGAAGATTTTTTATTATTAAATTATATTTTTAATCCTTTTTAAGAGTTTTCAAACTTTTCGTTGGAGATTTTGTTTCTCTTGCGTCAGTAGCTGACTATAAATTAGTGTCTAAATTTTTCTTTTGTGAGGAATTTTAATTTAAAAATTCTTTCAAAAATCAAATAATTGTCGTATTTTAATGAAACTTTCAGGACTTATTCACTTAATGAATTATATTATTTTAGAAATGTTTTGCTTTTAAAAAATCTTCGGAAAAGTATTATTTTACGTCTGTTCAACCGTACTTATTTAATTTTATGAACATTCGAGGAAATGTATATATTATACACGTTCTTGGATAATTTTAATCAACATCTTTTGTAAAACAGAATTCCCGGTTACTAAAATTTGCTCTGAATCGTACAATAAAAACGCAAGAAAACTAAGTCATTATTTAATTAGAACTTACTTTTATTAATAAAATATATTATGGACACTTTTGATTTAAGAAATTTTTCGATGAATACTTAAACCGACACAAGTTTTTCTTCTACATTTAATATTCATTCATTGCTTTATCACATGTGACACGTATCTGACGAATGAAATCATACCTCAATCAAATTTTTAAATCATTCGTCTTTAATGGATCTCTGAAAAAGCTTGTTAAAGTGAAACATGTTAGATTAAAAACAGATTTTCCTACTTGTTCTTTACTTATTATATTCATCTTCTTGGATTCCGATCCATAGATTCAACTTATATTGGTTCTGGGTATGACTGTAAACTGCATCCTGCAGCAAGGCCTCTGATTGGGAGGTTGTGAGGAGCATGGAACCACCTCTTAATTGCTGTTGTTCCCAGGTTCACCCTGACCCAGAATGATAGCACCTGTTAGGGTCCCAGCTATGGGTAAATAGTTAACCTTCAGACCGGGGTCAAAATGCTTTGAAAGTACCAACAAAACTTTTTTGAATGAAAAATATTACCAACAAAAATACGTTTTTGAATGAAAAATGTTACCAACATGAATACGTTTTTGACTAGAATAACTGATTTAAAATAAAAATACCTTTCCGGCCTTAAATGACCCTTTAGATGTTGATAGGCCGTTAAACAGGAACAAACAAACATCAACTTATATATATATATATATATATATAGATAGATAGATAGATAGATAGATAGATAGATAGATAGATAGATAGATATAATTGCAATGCTTTTTACTTTCACGAAGAACTTAATACATCAAATTTGCGTCTTGATAAGAAAAATAACTCTTTATTAATTAAGGTTGAATTAAACCACTAGGAAGTCAATATTTTCCCCTTAATTGACAAAATCAATATTAGCCTTTAAATGATTGATGAATAACTCGATATTGTAATCGAATAAAAATAGTAATAAAAGACTCTAAAAATAAAATTGTTGCAGCAAGATAATTTTAAGGGAAATAGTTATTAGGTTAATACAAAAATAATGACCGCTTTCAGAAATATAATTTGATTCTTGAAAAATTAATTGTAAAAATGTTGAAATTAGTCAAAATACGAACCTAGAGTATCTATGCACCTCTGTCATTGATCGACGAGATTGTTTATTCCTCGTTGATAAAAAGTTATATGTTGTGATGCAAAGGAATGTTTGAATGCTGATTCCACCTCTGGGTTGAACCTAAAAATTTTACCATTTAAAAATTGCTTAAGTGTTGAAAAAATGATGATCAGTGGGCGAAAGATTAGAAGAATATGGAAGATGGGACAACCTTTCCTATCCCAAGTCTGTGAGTTTTTGCAACGTCACTCTTGCAACATGTGATAGCGCATTATCATGGAGCAGAATTAGACCTCGTTGATTCACTAATGCAGGTCTCAATTTTGGCAGGTGTGCATGCATTTCAGAAAGTTCATTGCAGTAAAGCTCTGTATTAATGCTCTGATTGGCTTTCAGAAAGCTATAGTGGATAACACCAATTGCAGACCACCAGACAGTCGCCATAATTTTTCTGATACAACTTTGGCTTTGGGAAATTTGGGGGTAACTCTTCACGACCAAACAATTGACCAGATCGTTTATGGTTATCATAAAGGATTCACTTTTCATCGTAAGTGACTATTCGGTCAAGAAATAGATCTTTGATGTTACGCAGAAAGAGCATCGAACATTAAGAGCATTAAGTGCCATACCTGATGCACGTTTGGACGATCATGTCTCGAAAGAGACATGACTGACTGAGCAGAAGATTTTCCCGCATTAGGTTGCCATTACTTTCAGCGGTAGACTGGTTGCCAACCAAGGCTAGAGAAGCCAATCTGTTCTGCTATTTAACCTATAGATGGAGAGAGAAAAGATAGAATAATACCCTTCCCAAGGGTATTTGTGCGTAAATGAATGCAATGAATTCAACTGAAATTCGAACTCGGCTCTCTGATTTCTCATTCCGAGCTGATATCCTCTGCACCGCAACGCACATAAGACTAGTGCAAAATTACAATATTTTTCTGGTAGATATGAGAAATTAACCTATTATCTAAATATAAGTGTAAACAGAAACAATTCTAAATAATAATCTGCTACGAGGTAATATTTTAAAATTTTTAGTCTTCATTATCTTAACATTTTTTTAAATAAAGCATTTTATAATTATTTTATAAAATTAAGATTTGTTTTTGAAACTGAATATTGCAATTAAATATAGCCTATGTATAATATATGTCCGGTTATACAATATTACTTTGTAATATATTCGTTAATACTATAGAAAATTCCTTGAAAGTAATATAGAAAATATAAATTTCCATTTTCTTTTGTTTATCTCTGCTCAAGTGCAAGAATAATCACGACTGAAAAATGGCAATGATATTAGTCTCCGCACTAGATCAATTTACACATTACCTAATTTTCTAGTTTTATGTTATATTTACTAATCTTAACTTAGACCTGCACAAGACAAAATGCGAACTACCTTAGCCAAGATTTTCATTCTTAACTTAATGGTATCAGACAAGATACACGTGAGTTTCGTGCAGCACCATTCAAAGACACAACTAACCGATCAACAATGACAGGCCACTTTATTTTCAAGCTAATGAATGCAATTATATTTAATATTCATAGCAACAAGCTTAATATGCAACTACCCCAGCCACCACAGTGGCGATTTCATTCTCAACTATATGATTTGAATTATGATATTTACTAATCCTAGCTTAGATGAAGAGACCTGTTGTGATGGCTGTGATGATTTACCATTTTACTTTGTTCTGGAGTAAGCTTAACTGTAAATTGAGTAATCTAAATCCTTAGGGAGAGAATGAAGATGGCTATCGTTGTGACTGCTACTTAAGGTCTTTGCTTTGTGCTGGATTAAGCTTAATTTTGAATTGTAGTATATTATAAATTCTTTGGTAGACAATGAAGTGGCCTATCGTAGTGGCTGAGTGACTTAAGACAGTCCTCTTCATTCTAAAGCAAATGATTTCAGTTATGAAACTTACTCATCTTAGTTTCTTTATAAGTCAGGATTCGCAACTAAATAAGACAATATGGTAGTCAACTTTACTCTTTAGCAAATGTATTTGGTTATGATATTTACTAATCTTTGTTTCTTCCTGCAAAAGGCACAACTATCTGAACAACCACGACAAGCCTCTTCATTCACAGCCTAGTGTTTGCAAGTATGATATTTAGTGATCTTATCATAATCCTCCACCCGGCCAAATATGCAACTTCACGAGAGGCATTTTCATTCTCAATCAAAAAAATTAAAGTTTTGATAATTGCTAAACTTAGTTTAGTCTTGCGCCAGACCAAATGTGCAAATACTTCATTCAACAAGACAGGCTTCTTCATTCTCTGATGGATAATTTAGTTTGGATAATTTGAAATTGATCTTAATATAGACAGTCGGTTAAGTGCCATACGTGATACACGCTAAGGCGATCATGTCTCAAAAGACTTGGCAGATTTTCTTGCAGTGGGTTGCCATTACTTTTTGTGGTAGACTGGTTGCCAACGAAGGCCAAAACACAATCTGCTATGCTATTTAAACCATATCTGGTGGGCGAAGCGGTGGAGTAATACCTTTTCCAAGCTTTTATTGGGATAATTATTAATATTAGTTAAGTCATGCATATTTCAAACACACCAATACGTCATCCATCACGGAAGTACTCTTCATTCTCTACGTAAGGATTTAGATTACACAATTCGCAATTACGCTTACTCCAGCACAAAGCTAAATGTTTAAGTAGCTAAGCCACCACGACAGGTCTAGTCATTCTCTAACTAACGATTTCGATAAAACAATTCAAAATTAAGCTTACTCCAGCACAAAGAACATGTTTAATAAGCTCAACCATAGAGATAAGCATCTTCGTTCTCTACATAAGGCTTTAAATTATGCAATTCAAAATTCAGTTTAATCCAGCATAAAGAAAAAGGATTAAGTAGCTTAGCCACCATGATAGGCCGCTTCATTCTCTACCCAAGAATTTGGATGATACAACTCACAGTTAAGCTTACTCCAGCACAAAGCAAAATCCTAAAGTAGTTTAGCCAACACGTTAGGCATCTTCATATTCTAACTAAGGATTAAGATGTTACAATTCACAATTAACTTCTCTCCGTCACAAGTCAAAACGCTTAAGTAGTTCAGTCACCACGATAGGCATCTTCATTCTCTACCTAAAGATTTTATTACGCAATTTAAAATTAAGCTTACTCCAGAAAAATGATTCATTATCTAATTCACTACGATAGGCCTCTTTTTTCTCAACCTATGTATTTAGATCATACAATTCACAATTATGTTTACTCCAGAATAAAACAATAAGCTCAAGGAGCTTAGCCACCACTATAGGCGTCTTCTCTGTCTAACTAATGATTCAGGTTATTCAATTCACAATTAACATTCCTCCGGCACAAATCAAAATGCTTAAATATATTAACCACCACAATAAGCCACTTTATTCTCTCCCTAAGGATTTAGATATATAGAATTCACAATTAAGCTAGATCCAGCACGAATCAAAATGTTTAAGTAGCTCAGACGATAGGCCTCTGCCTTCTCTACCTAAGGATTTAGATTATATTATTCATAATTAAGCTTAATCCAACACAAAACAAAATGCTTAATTATCTCAACCACAACGATAGGCCTTTTCTTTCTCTACCTAGGATTTAGTTTATGCAATTCAAAATCAAGTTTACTCCAGCACAAATCAACATGCTTAAGTAGCTTAGCCACGACGATCGGCCTCTTCATTTTGTACTTAATGATTTAAATTAAGCAATTCAAAATTTACCTTCCTCTAGCAAAGATCAAAATGCTTAATTAGCTCAGCCACCACGGTAGGTCATTTCATTCTCTACATAAGTATTTAGATTATACAATTTACAATTAATATTACTCCGACACAAAACAAATTTCCTAATTAGCTCAGCCACCACGGTAGGCCTCTTCATTCTCTACCTAAGGTTTTAAATTATACCGTTCACAATTGAGCTTACTTCAGTACAAAGCAAACTGCTTAAGTAGCTCAGCCATCACGATAGACGTTTTCATTCTATACCTAAGGATTTAGATTATACTATTCGAAATTAAGATTACTCCAGCACAGTTTAAAATGCTTAAGTAGCTTAGCCACTACGATAGGCCTCTTCATTCTCGAACTAGTGATTTCTGTAGTGATATTATCACTAGTGATATTTGTTTATTTTACATTGAAAAATACTCAATTTCCTCAGCTTCGAAGACAGACTTTTTAGTCTCAGCTTAATAATTTCAGTTGATTAATTACTAATATTAACTTAGTCTAGAATCATACCAAATACGCCAAAATTTCATCAATCACGGAAGGGCACTTCCTTATCTATATAATGATTTAACTGATGCAACTTATACTAGCTCCTGCTATTAACAAAATAATCAACTACCTCAGCCACTAGAATTGGCCTCTCCATTTTCAGGCTAAATATTTCACGTCTGATATTTACTAATCTTTACAAGACAAAATGCGAAACTCTCTAATCTAACATGGCGAGCCTTTTCATTTCATTTATGACATTTACTAATCTTAGCTTAGTTCTGCACAATGCAAAACGCACAACTACTTCCTTCATCGGGACAGGTCTTTTCGTTCTCAACCTTCTTCTTTATGACCCATGTCCTTCCAGTACGTAGATGATCATGGACTTCCACATGCCTCTATTCCTTGTCACTCTTAATAATTTTCCTCTTGGTATCTTTCCAAAACCCCGTCCCGCCGTCCACTTGCTCAAGCCTATCAAGCTGCTTTCCCTTGCCTCTCTTTCCCCCTATCCGTCCTGTGAGTATTAGATTATCCAATCCCTCCTTCCTCATTCCATGTCCCAGAAACCACAGCTGTCTCTTTCTGATGCTAAGTATGAGTTTCCTTTTTTGTTTGCACTCTCTCTAGTCGTTGCTCCATGGTATCCTCAGTATCCTTCTGTAGATCCACATTTCTGTTGCTTCGAGTCTCTCCTTCATCCTCGAAGAGATTCTCTAGCATTTGCAGCTATACAGGAGGAAAGATATCACGTAACAGTCCAGTAATTGTTTCTTTCTTTCCAATGAAATCTTCTCGTCTCTCAATATTCTATTCAGCATTTGGATTGTGTCCTTGGCCATGCCAATACGCTGTCTGATCTCAGTGTCACACTTTCTGTCCTCTAGTAGAACGTTTCTGAAGTATTTAACTCTGTACCTGCTTGATTTTAGTATCACTGGCCTGTAGTTGGCATTTTGGGCTCCTCTTTTTACTGATGACCAGGCATTCAGTTTTCTTGTAGTTTATGTTTAGTCTTTTCTTTTCTCTTTCTTTAACTACCTTCTGTAGGAAGTTTTGTAGTTTCCTTTCCGTATCTGCTATCAGCACTATACCATTTGCATATCTTATATTGTTCAGATTGTGGCCTCTAATGACAAAACCCTGGCAAGACTTGTACTTTTCTTAAAATTGCTTCGCTGTATAGTGTGAATGGATCTGGTGAGATCTTGTTTTACAACCCTTTCTATTTTTGTATATCTGCTGAACTTGTTTCGTACCCTCATGCAGGCGGCCTGCTTTCAATACAGATTCTTGATCACTCAAATGTCTTTCTCAAATATGTCAAGGTTTCCGGGCATCTCTTTCAATCTTTGTGGCGTACTTTGTCGAACGCCTTTGCATAGCCTATGAAACACATGTACACGTCCTTCTGCATTTATATTGACCTTTTCGATAACTTTCTGAGCATAAATATTGCGTTCCTTGTTCCAGTGTCCTAAACGAAACTGCACTATTCTTGTTCTATCTCTGGCCTAAATCTACTGCGCGTTCTATTCATCAGAATCCGGATGATGAGTTTTGTTATATGACTTATTAAGCTGATTGTTTGGTGGAATTCACATTCATCTGCGGCTGGCTTCTCGGGCAGTGCTATGAAAGGTGATCTGCTAGAGGTCTTCCTCTACTTAGTTCTCAACCTGATGAATTCATTTATAATCTTAGTTCTTTTATAAGTTCCACCTTAATCCATCCTGCATATATACAAGTCAACCATCCGTCCGTGCATGGAGTACTGCTGCCATTTATGGTCAGGTGCCCCTGCCGTTCTCCTCAGTGTTCTTGACAAGCTCCAAAGGAGAGTCTGTAATGTGATAGGTACTGATCTGGCGACTCGACTGCAGCCACTTTCCCATCGTCGAAATGTGGCCTCGCTCTGTCTCTTCTATAAATACTTTCATGGCTTCTGCTCGGATGAGCTTAAGTCACTGATGCCTCCTCAACAGGTGTTTACCCGTGCAACCAGACTGGCAACTGAGTCCCACCCATTCACAGTCAGGTTAGCCAAATGCAGATGACAATTCTACTCCTGCAGCTTCCTCTCTCGCACTTCCCGCCTGTGGAACTCACTCCCGTATTCTTGCTTTCCTGACGGCTACGACCTCCAGAAATTTAAATGCAAAGTTAATACTCACCTACTAACCACTGGACTCTAGCTCTCTCCCCTCCCCTGTATAATCTTCACTTTCTCTCCGCCCATGTATCTGTCATTGCACCTGCTTTCTCAGCTTTCTATTGTTCCTTTCTAACTAGCTTGTACTCCTCACTCTTTTCTAATTAATCTTTCTACATTTATGTAACCCCCTGCACATCAGTGGCGTTTCTGCCTTGCTCGGGGTGAAATGATTAAAAAAAAAAAAAAAAAGTATACGCAACTAACTCAGTCACCATAGCAGTCCTCTTCGTTCTAGGATATTTTTTCAGTCCTATATTTACTAATCTTACCTTAGTCCTGTACAAGACAGAATGTGCTACTATCTCAGACACTAAGACATGCCTCTTCATTCTCAACCTAATGTTTCAGTTGAAAAAATTACTAATATTAGTTTACTCTTGCATCATGCTAAATCTGCAAATATATCATCCACCTCAGAATTTCACTTTATTTTCTACCTAATATGATCAGCTATCTTTATTAGTATTTCGATAAACAGGTTAATATAATTAGATAAGCTCTCCTGTTGCCAACCCACATTCCTCCAATTTGTATTGGACAGGAGTATAGGTTTATCCCGTTTCCTGGTTAGGATATGGTTTTCATCTATGGTCATAATGGTTTAACTGTATTTTTGTGATCTGACTGATCGGTGGCTGTGAATCGTCATTATGAGGGTACCAGGTTAGCAGTTTTCTGGTTGCTGCACCTAACTGGTAGTAAGAAGCCCAGACTCTTTGATAGTGCTTAGACCGGCTCGTCTTATCAACATTCACATCATATCTGAGTATTTTAATGCCATGTCGCACAAGGGTAGGTGTCTTTACATGTATTTTTCGGTGGGCAAATCTAAGTTGCATTAGTCTTAGCCACGTTCTCACCGGTTTGTATTGTCATTCACAACATATATTGATAACTATTTGAGCCTTTTTCTCTCTTCTTCTTAAAGTAACATTTTTTTTATGACTTATACAATATTGGTTGTATCCGTTCCAATATCTGTAGTGTAAAATATTTTCTTTTGAAACTATCTCGCACTTTGAGAAACTAATTTAAATTATATCGCTACCGATGACGCCTCTGTTCGAGATTATCTTCCCCTTTGCCAGTATATTTCTACATGGCTTTGATGTTTATATCCTGAAAAATCTTCCAATACCAAGAAAATTGTCCCTTGAGTCCCAAGATGATTCTTTCATGTGATTTCGTCTTTCGTTATTGCACTCTGTTAGCTATCTCTTTGTCCTTTATCACACT
This sequence comes from Ascarosepion bandense, assembly GCA_037127315.1. Taxonomy (NCBI): domain Eukaryota; kingdom Metazoa; phylum Mollusca; class Cephalopoda; order Sepiida; family Sepiidae; genus Ascarosepion; species Ascarosepion bandense. The sequence goes on from JBBBDQ010000708.1 coordinate 2,459,663, forward strand.
CCTTCTCAGGAATACAATATATTAGACAACATTTCTAACAGTATAGAAATCTCTCGCTCTCTCTCTCTCTCTCTCTCTCTGTTTTTCTCTTTCTCATTCTCTCTTTCTCCATTTATCTGCGAATATTTTTGTGTTTAGTTATTTTAATGCTAATCACATCATGTAGCTTAAGTAGTCTAATATTATTGATGCTAATATTATTGATGCTTTTCGTTACTCAGTCTCTTATTCAAATAGTGAATCTCCTAATAAAACCGATCAACATACTTCGTTATTTGATTTGTTCCTTACCCCCTGTCCAAACTCTTGTCGAGCATCGCATCTCGTCCTCTTAGAAATTTGAATCACGCTATAGTATATGTTGATAATTCTTTTACTAGTAACTTTCTTCGAGACGCCCTTTCGATTGATATTTTAACTATCCTATTGATAATTGTGTCACGGTTGTTTCTTCTTGCGTTATAGCCGGCATCTATGCTATTGTACCTTCTTTAAAATATAAGATAAAGCAAGACTCTTGTTCATTTACACTGGTCTTTTCAGCTGCTATAGCTCATAGTAATCCCTTTTTCCGGCTATACCAGCGTGACAGTTCCAATCACAACAAACGCCTATTTCTATCTACACGCAATAATTTTAAACGTATCTTAGACGCATAAAGATTCTTTCTTTGGCTTTCCACTTAGAACTGAGTCTCTGTTCAGTGATATGCATAAAACTTCTTCCATGGTTTCTTTACACTAAATTCCTAGAAAGTATGTAGACCTGATGTTACCCCTACAATAGCCCTTAAGAAATGGGCCCCAAATCTGGTTTATTTTCTCTCTCCACGCTACAATAAATGCCATGATATTTCTTGCTTTCCTGCTTCTTTGAAACCCTCTTCTTACAACTTTCAAGAACCCTCTGATCTTTCTAACTATCGGCTTATTAGCCTTCTACCTCTTTTTGAAAATGTCGGCTCGGAATGAGCAATCGAAAAGTCTTGTTCGAATTCCTGTCGAGTTTTTTATAATTACTTACGCACAACTATCACTTAGAAATGTATGAATCCATCTCTTTTTTCCTCACCTAGGGGGTGAATAGCAGAACAGATTGAGTTCTTTAGCCCTGGTTGGTGATCAGACTACTGCAAAAAGAAATGTCTGAGAGAAAGATCTTCTTCTTAGTCACTCATGTATCGAAAGATACATGATCACTCAAGCGTGTATCACGTATGGCACTTTATTGACCTGCAAGAGGCCCTAATCAACACTGAATTGATTAAGCATCTCTCATCGCAAACTCTTTTTTCGGATATGGCTTTCAATTCTCTAAATCTTCTGCTGACATACTAACGTTTATTGGTGAAATGAAAGAGTCTATGAAGCTTTAGATAAAACTGGTGACTGTCTGGGTGTTGCTTCGGGTATCTCGAAAGCACTTGGCAGAGTTTGCCATAATGGTCTTCTTCACAAGTTGAAAAATTATGAAATTTCTGAACGAATTTTTTAACTGATTCAGTCTTATCAAATCGTGAAATAAAAGTTGCCCTGAACTTCTAGATCTTTTTGCACTGATACAGACTCTATCCTTGAATCAACGTTGTTCCTTATTTTCATTAATGACTTTTCTGATGAAAACAGTTCTTATGCTAATAACACAACTACTTACTCTTGTCTTAATAATAATTCTAGTCGGTTCGATTAGGTCAAATTGGCGGCTGATCTTAAAAATAACCTACAATCGGTTGTTAATTACAGCAAAGAATTGCTCGTTTATTTCAACATCTCTAAAACAAAACTGTTCTCTTTCAATCGTCTGAGATAACTATTTCCACTTTTCATCAGAATGGCTGATGCTAATCCCCGGAAAAATGACTCATTACACCTTCTCGGATTATTTTTCCGCTAAAAGGCGGTGGAAAGATTATATTGAATCAGTTAGGAGGTTTGTCGCTAGGAAATTAGTTCAAGCTGTCGTGTTAGACATTTTTCTGGTCAGAATCTATCTTTCATGTTTATGAGTAAATCATTGGTCCTTTCTTTGGACATTGCTATCACATCTAGTTTATTGTTCCTGCTATATATTTAGAGATTCTGGATGAAAGCTAATGTCGAATTGGTGATATCATTAGCCTTGAGCTGGCCTCTCGGCTTCAGTCACTTTCTTACTACTGTAACACAGCTCTGTGATTTTTTTTTCTCTTTGGCACCTAGACTTTATGAATTTAAGTGCACTGTTAGATTGGCGGCAAGGTCGCATCATGTTACTCTTGAAATGGGTAGATGCACCGTAAGTTCTATGCTAACAGTTTTTTTCTACCACACTTTTCGCTTGTGGAACTCTCTTCCGGCCACTTGCTTCTCAGTCAACCTTAATCTTCAAAAATTAAAATTCAAGGTCAATCGTTATCTTCTGCCTGATTAATTCATGTTCTTTTATTGTCGTCTCTCCTACATAATGTTTTTTTTCTTTTACACTCAGTAACCCTTTGTGTCTTGTGGCTTTATTTCCTTGCTTGGGGTGAAATGATTGAAAAAGGGTTTTATATCAGTGCATTGACAACAGAAAGATGTTCTGTTAATAGAGGGTTCATGCCTGATGAGAGAGCGGGAAGAAATATTAACAGTCACTACCGTCGAAGTTGTCAAGAAGACATAACAATATAACACGGCATGAGTTCGAGGAGCAGGAGATAAGGAAAAGATCAAATAGTGAGGTGTGTCCGTCAGAATTACTAGAGAAACGAGTAGAGAAATCTACTAAGTTAGAGATTGAGCAATTAAGAAGTTCAAAATGTGTATGCCAGCTATGTTGGTAGTATTAAAGAGCTTCAGACACCAGGGTATGCTTCGTCAATATCAACCTAAATATACATATACCCACTCCACCACGGCGGCGTCTTTATTCTCAACATTATGTTTTAAGTTATGATATTTACTAATGTTAGCTTAGACTAACAACAGATCATACAGACAAGAAACTTAGCCAAAAAACAGGCTTCTTTATTTGATACATAACTACCATCATAACCCGGCGTTGCCCGTGCAACTCAGAACAATTTAGTAGTAGGAGAAAAAATCTATTTTCTTTTGTTTTGCGTAAACTTGATTTAATGTTTTATGTGACATTGCAAACAACATTGCGTTTGCTTTTGTTTCCAAATTACGGGAGAAATATTTACATTTTTAGTTGACTAAATGAATTTAACATAAAAATAAAAATTATTTATTTTGTTTTACTGAAATTAGAAATATAAAAACTATTACTTCTTAGTTCAGAAATTTTTGAAGAATATTTAAAAATGTAGACATTTAATTTTAGAGGAAAAAGTTACATTAATGCCACACGAATTACAGACAGTTGATTTCCTGCATGAAATATTTAGCCAAAAAAAAAAGCTTTATTTTTTTTATTTTATTTCATGAAGTATGAAATATTAAATCCAAAAAGAAAGACTTAAATACTTAAATTAACCATTGGCATTGTTTTTTTTTGTTTTGTTTTTTGTTTTTTTTTACAGATTTTGTTTTTGTTTGAAAAAACACGTTTTTCTTTTTTAATATTTCCTTTGTTTCAAACTTACGGGGGAAAATATTCACATTTTGTTGTTGATCAAATGGATTTTTAAAACGTCAGAATAAAATTAAATATAAAGGCTCATTTTTTTTTAATAAAAAATATTTTAGTCACGTTTGACACGTGTGATTTGACTTCTGTGATGCAATTTAGCAACCATCTTAGATCTTAGGTGTTTTACGAAGCGAATGTAAACAATCGGCTCCATTGGCCAAAAGGTGTGAAAGGGAAAATTGCTGAATTTAAACTCAAAAAGTATGTGTCGACTTGGCTTCTCTGTAGATATGTGTCATGAGAAAGTTTGAATGGCGTAGCTTTAAAAATGTAGACGTGCATAGGGAACAGTCATACACAGACTCACAGATTGCCTTTTATATATAGATAGATGATTTGAATTTAACGTTAGGCTTAGTGCTTAACTGAACCAATTCATCAGACACAATGAGAAGTCACATAATTTATCTGCGTAACGATTTAACTTATATTTACAAAACTTAATACTGCACAGGCAAAAATGACCATAGCGAAACTTTCCTGCCTACCATCATAATGAATGACACTAGTCTTCTAGAGAGCAACAGACTTTGCCTCCTTGGCTTTAATCTCTCACATGATCTCACATGGAATGACTACATCGAATCCATAGCTACATCTTCTGCTACGAAGGTTAGATCACTGTATCAGGCCAGGATTTTTTTTCTCGTCAGAAGCTATTTTCCACATTTATAAATCTACCATTCGTCAGTGCATTGAATACTGTAGCTATATCTGGTCGGCTTCCCTTCTTATTCATCTTGAGGTTCTCGATAAAATCCAAAGGCTAATTTACAATATAATCGATCCTGACATAGAATCTCGCCTTCAGTCACTTTCTAACCGAAAGGATGTGGCTATGCTCTGATTTATCTACAGATATTTTCATGGCAACTGCTCTCACGAGTTTTTTCCCTGGTACCCCCGCCCACATGTATTTGCTCGTTCTACTAGATTGGCATCAAGTTCCCACACTTTTAACGTCGAAATAATTAAATGTAACCGCCTCTTCTACGCTAAGATTTTCTTTCACACACTTCCAGTTTGGGGAAATACCATCCATTTGTTTTCATTCCTGACAGCTACAATCTCAAAAAGTTTAAATGCATCTTCAAATGACATCTTCTATCTACTTGATTCTCATCTATCACTTATCATTTTTCGATATACCCTGTACCATGTTTTCTCTCACTATAACACCCTACCACTAGTCCTGCCTTGCTTGGTGTGAAATGATTATGCAAAAAAATCACCAACAAGATCTCTCCATTCACTAACTAGTGATTTCAGTTGTATTAAAAAAAATCATCTTAGTCTTGCACATGGCTAAATATGCAACTACTTCATCCATCAAGGAGATTTCTTTATTAGTTAGCTAATGATTTGTTATACTAATTGATCTTAGCTTAGTCTTCCACGAAGCCAAACACCGAACTATTTCTTTCAACAACGAAACCTTCTTCCTGTACCGAATAAGTGCATTTATTTATTTAATAATCTTAACTTAAAATATCCAACAAGTTCAATACCCAACTTCCTCTGCCTCCATTGAAGCCTTAATTCTGTACTTAATTTATTAATCATAGCTAAATCTTTCACAAAACCAAATACCCAGCTATCTCTGCCTTCACTGAAGTATTTTCCCTGTGCCTTATAAGTGTATTTATTTATTTATTGATCTTAGCTTACTCTCTCACAAAACCAAATACATGTAAGCCAAATGCATAATAAGTGTCTTTATTTATTTATTTACTAATCTTAGTTTAGTCTTCCACCAAGCCAAATGTCCAGTTGCCTCTGTTGCCATTGAATCTTTCTTCCCGTACTTAATGAGTGTTTTTATTTATTTATTTATTTATTTATTTATTTATTAATTTTAGTTTAATTTTCCACCAAGCCAAATGTCCAGCTACCTCTGCCTCCATTGAATCTTTCTTCCTGTACTTAATGAGTACTTTTATTTATTTATTAATCTTAGTTTAGTCTTACACCAAGCCAAATGTCCAGCTACCTCTGCCTCCATTGAATCTTTCTTCCTGTACTTAATGAGTACTTTTATTTATTTATTAATCTTAGTTTAGTCTTACACCAAGCCAAATGTCCAGCTACCTCTGCCTCCATTGAATCTTTCTTCCTGTACTTAATGAGTACTTTTATTTATTTATTAATCTTAGTTTAGTATACACCAAGCCAAATGTCCAGCTACCTCTGCCTCCATTGAATCTTTCTTCCTGTACTTAATGAGTACTTTTATTTATTTATTAATCTTAGTTTAGTCTTACACCAAGCCAAATGTCCAGCTACCTCTGCCTCCATTGAATCTTTCTTCCTGTACTTAATGAGTACTTTTATTTATTTATTAATCTTAGTTTAGTCTTACACCAAGCCAAATGTCCAGCTACCTCTGCCTCCATTGAATCTTTCTTCCTGTACTTAATGAGTACTTTTATTTATTTATTAATCTTAGTTTAGTCTTACACCAAGCCAAATACCCAACTGCATTTGCCTTTACTGAAGCCATTTTCCTGTACTTATGAGTGCATTTATTTATTTAGTAATCTTATCTTAAGTTCAATACCCAACTCACTTTTCTTCTTTTGAAGCTTTCTTCCAGTACTTAATGACTACATGTATTTATTTTTTAATCGTATCTTAGTCTTCCAACAAGCTCAATAACCGACTAAATCTGCCTTTATTGAAGCTTTCTTCCTGTACTTAATGATTGCATCTGTTAATTTATAAATTTGAGCTTAGTTTTCCACCCAACTACCTTTACTACCAGTGAAGCCTTCTTCATGTACTTAAGTGCATTTCTTTGTTTATTAATATTAGCTTAGTATCTCACCAAGCCAAATATCCAGCTAATTCTGCCTCTAGTGAAGTCTTCTTCCTGTATTTAATGAGTGCCTTTATTTATTTATGAAAGCTTAATTTTTCACCAAGTCAACTACCCAACCACATCTGCCTCTATTGAAGCCTTCTTTCCATACTTAATGAGTGCATTTCTTTATTTATTAATCTTAGCTTAGTTTTCGACTAAGCCACATCCCAACTACCTCTGACCCATTAAGCCTTCCATTTCAGCCTTCTTCTTGTACATAAGGAAGGTATTTATTTATTTAATCCAAGCTCAATACCTAACTACTTCTGCCACCATGTCAAATACACAATTACCTCAGCCTACGTTGAAGCCATCTTCCTTTACTTAATGAGTGCATTTATTTATTTATCTGTTTATTTATTTTGTCTCCCATCAAGCCAACTACCCAACTACCTCCACTGCCATTGAAGCCTTCTTCCTGTACTTAATGAGTGCATTTATTTATTTAACTTAGTCTTCCACCAACCCATATTCCAACTCCCTCTGTCTAATTGAAACATTCTACTTTTACTTAATGAATGCATTTATTCATTAAACTTAGCTTAGTCTTTCACCAAACCAAATACCCAAGTAGTTTTGCCTCAATTGAAGCCTTATTTTACTTAATGAGTGTATTTATTGATTTATTTATTAATCTTAGGTTAGTCTTCTACAAAGCCAAATACATCTGCCTCCACTGAAGCCTTCCTACAGTACTTAATGAGTGCATTTATTAATTTATTTATTTATTAATCTTAGCTTAGGCTTCCACCAAGCTAAATACCCAAATTATCTGCTTCCATTAAAACTTTCTTCCTGTACGTAATGAGTGCATTTATTTTTTTATCTTAACTTAGTCTTCCACTAAGACAAATACCTAACACTGCCTCTAGTGAAGAATTTTTTTAGGTAAATTTTCGTTTTAGGTTGTGAAGGCTTTTCCCCTTCAAATTTATCCAAGATAGCATTATTTCTGTGCAAATGTATATGTTGAACTCAAATCAACAATTAGTTATTGAAGAAACCTACCTTTTTTGATCTGAACGTCCAGAAAAAAATTGAACTAAATTTTGTCTCCCGTAACTCTAACGCAGTCATGTAATTAACTGCTGAATGACTTTTGGCGTAAGACAACAAATTTCGGTCTATTTTCGGCCGATTTACTTCCTTTACTGAAATTTCCGCCTATTTACTTCCTGTAATGAAAGTAATACGCGATTTTTTCTACGCGTATTACTTTCATTACAGGAAGTAAATAGGGGGAAATTTCAGTAACGGAAGTAAATCGGCCGAAATTTGTTTCCTACGTAGAAAGTCATTCTGCAGTTAATTACATGACTTCGTGAGAGTTACGGGAGACAAAAAGTGCGAGATGTAGTTTTTTTTTTATGGACGTTCAGATAAAAAAAGGTAGGTTTCTTAAATAACTAATTGTTGATTTGAGTTAAGCGTATACATTTGCACATAAATAATGCTATTTTGGATAAATTTGAAGGGGGAAAAGCTTTCGGGACCTAAAACGAAAATTTACCTTTTTTATACCTAATGAATGTATTTATTTATTTATTTATCTATCTATTTATTTATTAATCTTAACTTAATGTTCCACCAACCCAAATACTCAACTACATCTGACTACATTAGAACCTTCTTCCTGTACTTAATGCGTGCTTTTATTTATTTATTAATCTTAACTTAGTCTTCCACCAAGCCAAATACTCAACTTTCTCTTATACATGTAGAGTTTCCTTTTTTGAAATACACCCCTGCAATCCTATCATTTATGACATTTTTATTACCTACCAAGAATTAAACTGAATCTTTCAACAGTTCCTTAAAGAAAGCATTGTTATCACTTTTAATTCAAATTGTTCCTTATCATTTTTATTTCGTCTTTTCATTTTCCTTCATTTCAAGTTTTTTAGTATGCTTATAAAATGTATTTATTGAAAAAGTTACTAATTCTTCTCCGTCTTGATGTCTCCATTCAGGGCGTTGGCAATCATCACTCTCCATCTCTTTCTATCTCTGTAGTAGTAATCAATATTTATGTTTTTACTATCCACCCCAGTTTTTATTCTGCCATCGATTTACCCAATATCTATGGGTCATTTACTCTGTATTTCTCTCACTTACTCTTACCTCAAATTTGTTGTGTGTGTCAAATTTTCCAAGCAATCTTTTCTCATTGTGTTACTGAAGCTTTACTGTGTCTTTCTGATTATAAGTATATGTCCATGTTATTTTGATTTTCCTTAAACTTGATCGATGCTCCGTCCATGATATTCTCATTATCATTCTACCAAACCACATCAGTTCAGTTAAGTGCCATACGTGATACACGCTTAGGCGATCAAGTTTCGAAAGATGTCAGTTTTCCTGTATGGTACTGAATGCAGGACAATTTCCTCGCAAATGAAGAAGTAACTTTAGATAAGAGTAATGTGGTTTGAGGATGTGCGTTGTGGTGCAGTGGATATCGACTCAGACGAGAGATCGGAGTGCCGAGTTCGAATTCCAGTTGAATTCCTTGCATTCACATACTCGCAAATACCTTTGGGAAAGGCATTAATCCATCTCTTCCCTCTAGTTATGGGTTAAATAACAAGACAGATTGGATTCTATAGCTTTGGCTGGCAACCAATCTACCGCAGAAAGTAATGCGGGATAATCTTCTGTCCAGTCAGTCATGTCTTTTTCGAGACACGATCGCCCAAGCGATAGCACTTAACTGACTAACTGAATATAATAGTTAAAAACATAATTAAAACTTCTACTGGGCATAAAATTGGGGATGGGTTTTCTATTGTTATGAAGTAATAAACTAATCCCCCATTAATTATACTTAATATAATAATGTAATATAATCTATCTCTTCTCCCTCTAGCTATGATTTAAATGGCAGCACACATTGGGTTCTATAGCCTTGGCTGGCAACCAGTCTATCGCAGAAAGCAATGTCAACCTACTGCTGGATAATCTTCTGCCCAGTCAGTCATGCCTATTTCGAGACATGATCACCCAAACGTGTATCACGTATAACACCTAACTAACTGACTGACTCGACGCCGAAATCATCTGTTGGTTTGTTCCTTTTTAGGTTTGCTAGTTCTGATATTATTCATACTTTAATGTTGCATGACCTTTTATGATTTTGTGTGTTTCAGGATTCCTTCTCTTATCGCAAAAGAGTCTTCCAATATATTCATTACATATTTGGCGTATTTATATTTGTTCTCTCTTCTGATTTTATGAATCCTGTTGATGAGTACATTTTTTGCCATGCCTATTCTTTGATTACTTTGTGCATACTTGCCTTCTCTGTGATATTCATTTCTATCTCTCTGCACATTTTTAGCCATTCTTCGTTAGCCTGCCGTTTGTTTCTAATTTTTGTGTTTAATGTTCTATGATTTCTACAATTATTTGGCATTATTTATTGCTTCTCTGAAGAATTTTCACTGTCATCCACTTCTCTTTCTCTTGTCACGTTTGCCTTGGGGGCGATTAGATTTACCAGTCTTATAAGTAATTCTCTCTGTGTTCCAATTTGTTATTCCAATCTCATACAACTTATAATATTTCTTTTATTCTGACCGTATACATCACTTTGCAATTTAGGTCATTCAGAAATCTGTCGTACTGTAGTTTAAGCGTTGCTTTGGTTTTTAATTTCCGTAATTATAATCTGAGGCAGCATATGACTGGATAGTTTACACTCATGCAATTAGCACTTGGATAGGTCTTTATAGTGTAAAAATGCATGACTGAATTTTTTATTGTTATGTAATAGATGTGATTTTCCATCTCTCTTCCCAGAATTCTTCATTCCCATAAGTGTCTTGGGTGGTTTTGTAACCAGTTGTTGGTTACTGTTTGGTCGTTTACTGTGCAACATACGACCCATCTTTCTCTACGTTCATTGTTAGTCCCTAGTCCGAATTTATAAACTATATCACAGTCTCGTTTCTTTATCATTTTGTCATTCATGTCTCACTCGTTGAAGCTCATTTGTATAGTCTTGCAGCTTACTGTAAAATTTTCATGTTTTACTCCATGTTTTGTGCTGCTTGTGTGTATACAATTACAATTGATAAGATAACTTCCAATTACGCAGAAATAATTCAACTATAATAATTCTCTCAGTTTATGGTATCTCAGAATACAATTCATCATATATTTGTCTAAATGAATTGAGTAAATATACAAAGATAGAAAGGGGCGTAAGACAGGGATGTGTCTTTTCACCGGATCTGTTCAACTTCTACAGCGAGAATATTTTGAGGACCCTAGAAGTTATACCTGGATTCGTAATCGGAGGCCACAATTTAAACAACCTAAGGCACGCAGATGATACAGTGCTGATAGCAGACACAGAAAGGAAACTACAAGACCTCCTACAAAAGGAAGCAAAAGAAAGTAACAAGAAAGGACTAGAAATAAACTGCACGAAAACCGAATGCATGGTCATCAGTATAAAAGGTAGCCCAAAATGCCAAATACAAGCCGGGGATACCAGAATCAAGCAGTTACAAACATTTAAATACCTGGGAAGCGTTATAACAGAAGACGGAAAGTGCGACACAGAGATCCGAAGGCGAATTGGCATGGCGAAAGAAGCATTCCAGAAGTTAAGTAAGGTATTAAGAAACAGGACAATTTCGCTAGAAACTAGGAAGAGAGTACTGGATTGCTACGTGCTGTCCGTCCTTCAATATGGCAATGAATGCTGGACAATATCATTAAAGATGAAGGAAACACTTGAAGCAACTGAAATGTGGTTCTACAGAAGGATGCTGCGAATATGATGGATCGGGCATGTGAGCAATGATGAGGTCTTAAAAATGATGGGAACAAAAAGGAAATTAATACTGAGCATCAAGAAGAAACAGCTGAAGTTCCTGGGACACGCATGAGGGAGGAGGGCTTGAGGAATCTGATACTAACAGGCCAGATAGAGGGAAAAAGAGACAGGGGAAAGCAACGGATAACATATTTGAAGGACCTAATCAGGTGGATGACGGAACAAGGATTGCATGGTGTAACAGGAGAAGGCGTGCTCAGAGCCACCTGTGATAGGGAAACGTGGAAGGCCATGATCGCCTACGTCCTGAAGGGACAAGGCACATAGAAGAAGAAGAATGTACTTGGGGATACTGACTTTAATAATTGTAATTACAAAATTGAATTTATTTTGGGATCTTGCGAAACTTGTTTTCTTTATTCGTGATCGGGAGAAATTCTTTTTAATACTTTTCTTAAATAAAATTATTAAATTAAAATATATTTTTCTCTGAAATATAAAAAATGAAAAATACTCCATGAACTGACTTTTCACTAACATTTTCTTGGCAATAAAATCACTAATCCTCTCTTTCTAGACCCATCACAAATCAACTTCTTCAATATCTCTGCTAAAAAATACGTCTTGACTTTGTAGTTTCAACCTTAATATTCTTCTCTTATTACTTTTCCACACACAAAAAAAAATCCAATAATAAATTCCATTGCAGGTTTAGGTTTCTAATTAGAAAAGTACAATACTATTTATTCCGTTTGCAACTTCACTACAAAAATCTCAACATTTAGGTTGGCTTTCTTATATGTCATTATTTGGGACAAAATTCTCTGATTTTCTATTTAACACACGGGAACTGTGATTCTATAACATTTTAATTTTACGGTTCCCTCACAAAAAAATTCACTGGTAATAAACCACCCAACTACCAAAATTTATCTCATATTAAAAAATAAAAAATAAAATCACAACCAATCCACTGTATACGTTCTTTTATTAACAATTTTTCACAAAAATACTTCAAATTAATCCTTCCTTTTATATATATATATATATATATATATATATATATATATATATATATATATTACAGATTTTGTGCACTATTGTAAGAACTGCAACCTTGAAACTTCTGAATATCCTTTCTTATATCTTTGTCTATGAGTTTATCAAATTTGATTAAAATCGGACCAATCCTTCTATAACCCGATTTTTTCGATTATCGATTTTCGATATTTATCGGGAGTACCGCGACACAAAACCTAGCTAAGAACACACGCAGACGCTTATAGTACAACTGTGTAAATTTTCAAGAAAATCGGTTCAGCTGTTTCGGAGTCTATAGGTAACGGACACACACACACACACATACACACACAGACAAAGTTCCATTTATAAATAAGTTTAGATTTGTTTTGTATCAAATGGAATGCAAGGAGGGGGAGGCTTTAACAAGCATTTGTTCTCGAACGCCTGAACCATTTTTCTACCTCAACCAGGAGTGTTCAAGTATCACACCTGTAAAGAAAGATGAATCCGACTAGTTATTTGTAAAGATTGAACTTGGTATGGAAGTTGGAGTTGCTCTTCCATCACCTTTCGTACCTGGCCATCACTGCTGTGACTGTGGCGATCCGTGTGAAAATTTCTGCGTTTCAATGATAGGGTTGTTCCCAAGTATTTGAAACCGGACGCTTCCTCCAGTGGTTCTTTATCCATGATTATGATAATAATTATTTAGAAAATGCCTTTATTTTTCATAGAGATTTTCGAATAAGAGATTTTTTTATTACACATGATCTCTCAGTCAATAAATGCTTTTATTTTTCTATACAGATTTTTATATAGATTTTCTTATCTATCTTATACCAAATTATGCTAATTTTATCTAAGTACCTTCTTTTTAGAACGATTTTACAAGTACAAGATGTTTTTAACATGGTTTTCTCTATAGAACCCATATGTATGTGTAACAATTAGTCCGTAGCCTAACATAGCAAAATGCATTCATTTTACAAAGAATTTTATTTTATTTTTCAGCGTAACCTAGTTTGTATCCTTATACATTTCTTTTATTAATCACGAAGTTCGAACATTACATAATGAAAATTTTTAATTAAAATGCAGTTATTTTCCGTAGAAGTATACAAGTATTAATATTAACCGATCCCTGTGTATGTACGTATCCTCAGATTTCTATATAAAAGATAGTTCATTAGAAAACTACTTTTGACACTTTTTTATTTTAACCAAGACATTAGTAATAATGATAGTCTAATTTTCAGCGAATATCACTGTTACAGAATTACATGTATTTTTATGTACAAACAGATAAGCCATTACATCATTTAAAAAGACAAAATACTTTGCTTCATATGAATTTTATTGACAAGAAGGGAGACATATTTCACCAAAGTCTATAAAGCTATTGCCATTCTGAAGACCACACGGGGAATTTCTCGATATGCACTTCCAGAGGTCTCCAGCAAATAATTTTCCGGGTACAAAGATTTATTTAATGATGGTGCTGAGTTCCTGTTAAAAATAAACAAGTAAGAATTATAATTCAGTAAAATACTTAGAAAAGTTGAAATTTCATAAACACAGACAAATTCAACTATGTTCTACTTGAAACAATACGAAATTCACTTCCAGCAATTTGGGGAAACTACAATTAATTAATATTTCATATTATTTAGTTTCTTCCGTGAAATTTCTGAAAAAATTCAGTTATTGAAATATATTGAATGTTATTATTGAATCTCGAGGTCTGCTGAATGGTTCTCGGCTCTACAAGAAAAGATTCAAAGAATCTTTATTTAGCCAGAATTTCGAAAGATTTTTCTCAAAGCAAGCAGACAAAGATTGCTATAATACTGAGATTGTATATCAGTTTAGAAGGAAGAATTACGCGCTACGTTCGACTTCCATCAAGCTGAAATTCAGTTCCACAATTTGGGAAAGTAAGAATATTTCTTGCATGTGATTATTAATTCACAGAGGGATCATTTTTTTAAATTTTTAGTTCAGTTACCGCCAAGTATCTCTTTGTAGGCATGTTTTTGCTCATTAAAACAAAGAAATATTTTTCAAAGAAACAGTTCAATAAATGTTTTAATAACTTTAACAGTTTTGATATTATATATTGGAAAAAGTTGTACTATCAGCACATTTTGAAAATCTCAATCCGAACGAAAATCGATGCATTCTAATTATTCGTATGAACCACTTAGCGCGAATTCTTCTGACGTGAATTAATCACGTGATGTGGTTTTTCACATGCATAGAAATTGACAAAACAATTTTGATCAATTACACTTAAGAAGAGTTGAAAAAGGATATTCTAAAGTTTACATTATTTTGAGATTTACATAATTATAAGATTAATAAATTATAATATAGAAGATATATTATTAATATTAATATATGCTATTTACAGTAATATAAAAATTAGAGTATTTAAAAAGTTTATTTTATATATATATATATATATATATATATATATATATATATATAAACTGAACATACATATATGTATATATATACTGAACATCTATATATAAATATGCTGAAAAATATATATACTAGATATTACATATATATATACTGAACATATATATATATATATATATATATATATATGTTGAACTTATATACATAAATATAAATATGCACACACACACACACACACACACACACACACACACACATATATATATATATATATATATATATATATATATATATATTTAGTATATCGAGGCAGCAAGTAATTTTCTAGACATATGCTATTAAATATAAGAGACAATGAATGTCTATTATGTTTAATCATGAGCCGTTCTAAACGTCGTATTTTTGCTTTAATTTCAGTTGAAAATAAAGACAAAAATTCTCCAACATTTGGATAATTATTTATTGGTTTTCTTCTAAGCTTTATATATATATATATAGCATAATGATAATCCACGTATACTGTCTTAATATGTATAGGAAAAACTACTAAAAAGTTGTAAGTTAAAAATGTATTTTTTGACAGTATTTATTTCTATTATTATACATATATATTTGATATTTCGGACCGGCCTCGGCCTTTCATCAGACACAAATGATTTTAAAATTTAAACTAGAAGCGTCCGTCGCGAAAAGCGTCCGTCGCGTGATGTAGAAAGCAATCGAGTTTGCATATTTTTAAACGTAAACCTAACTGTAATAAAACTTTTAAATGTTGTTTTAAACAAAAACTTTTTTTCAGTGTATCTAAAAAATGTTTAACTATTGAAATATTTATAAAGATTCAAAATACCTAAGTCCCTATTCAACCCTAACCTATATGTATTTTATGTTAAAATCCAGTATTTTTATTTCTTTCTGCGTGAGTATGTGGAACTAAAATCATAATCTATCAGTAAACATTTGCAGTTTTCTAACGTGTGTCCTGGTTGATTGAAATGTTCAGCTATGGGGGAATATATATATATACTGAACATATATATATATATATATATATATATATATATATATATATATATATTGAACATATATACATAGAGATATAAACGTATATATATATTGAACCTATATACATATATATATATATATATATATATATATTGAACATATATACATATATATATATATATATATATATATATACATATACTGAACATTGCTACATATATATATATACTAAACAAATATATTTATATATACTAAACACACGCGCACACACACACACACACACACACACACATACATATATATATATATATATATATATATATACATACTGAATAGTTATAGGTCAGATTTAAATAAAATTAGACCAGCAAACAGTTGTATTATAAAATGCTTGAAAGAAGATGAAGACTCAAAATTCAACATGTAGAGCGTTTAGTTATTTAGGTCGGAAAGATCAACCGATTACGCTACTATGGTTTCGACCTTATAATTTTAATTACTGAATAATTTAAACATTCATTAATGAAGGAAATCTAATCATTTACCTTTACCAGGCTTGAACATAATAGTTGGCCGTGGTAGTAGGTTAGAGGCCAGCTTCACTCCTTCTATATTAATAATGCTGACATTAATGACGAAGTCATCATAAGCGTCCAGATGAAGCTTGGCGAGTGCTTTCGTGATGTCGTACAAGAAGAGTCTGTCGAATGCCCAGGACATTTCATGTTCGCCTCCCAAAATACAGAAAGTGCCACCAAATGTACATTCTCCGTTCTTCCGACAAACGTCAAAGTTAACATCAGCTGATTGACCAATGGCTCGGAGCAGGAATCCAGCAAACACTCTGTCTTTCTCTTGAATTTTATTCAAGTGAGCTTCCAACTGAGGAATGGTCATGCCGTGGAAATTCAAATTGTCATATTCATAGTTTAATTCGTGATAGTCGAAAGATTTGATTCCAGTTGAGTGAGCTTTTGTGACTTCGTTGGGGTTGTCATCAAAGCTGAACGGCATTAATGGTTTCTTCAATTTGTTGATCTCACAATTGGCATTATTATAAGGTAAACCACGGTATTTCTGCAGTGCCTGCCAAATGGCCCAGATACGATCTGTATTGGAGTGGTGTAGATAGAAAAGTGGGTCGTACGAAGTATAGTGAAGTGTGGACATGCCATAAGGGCTTGCACCACCAACCCAGGAATGAATGGCGTTGTGGCCCATCTCGAACTGAATTTCAAAATCGCAGAAATCTCTCTGTTCGAGGGCGAAAGCGATTTGACGGTAGAAGAACGACTCGTCTCCATGCTCTGGATCATCAAACAATTGTGGTCGAGGATTTCTAGTTGTGTCAGTATGAGCAACGTCAATATGTGCGTGATGGAAAGGGTTGTTCTTTTCATCTGTTACAAGAGCTGGCAAACTCGTAAAGGCTGTTGTCCAATCCCAGTAAGGAATGCCAACCATTGCACCTCTAGCTCTCAGAGCATCTTCCATTTGTTTCATATAAATTCGATGCCAGTGAGGGAAAGTAACCATTCCGTGATGACAGCAAGCATATGATGATCCATTGTCATATTTGCAACTGAGCGGCAGTCCGTGGTAAGAGGCGATCTTCTGATAACCAGTATCCGTTATATCTGCCTGTACAGCCGCTAATGCATCCCTCAGATTACCAGTTTCATACGGTGTCAGAGAATTGACATTCTTCCTTATTACTGCTCCAGCAACGTGCGGCTTTTCTTTTTCATGAACATGTGCTGCAAATAGAAATGAATTAAATTGGAATTTCTTTAGCATATTTAAACAGATTTGACACCGAAATTCGAATAGCGAAAGTGTCTTCCATAAACTAGCAAAATATTAAAAAATTCTTTGAAGCTCATCAAATTATTACGATAGATCGTTAGAGGAAAATGCTTATTAAATTATTAAACTGCTTTTAGTAGATAAATGGGGAGATAAAATTGAAGAAGTGCGTGACCTGTGAATCTTAGAATAACTATGTTATATAAAGTTAACAACGATTTGTTGTTGATTACCATGTCTGCATATACAATATACATGTGTAATGTCAATTGCAATGGGGAAATATAACCGTTTCCATAAAGGAAATATTCAGGATTTATTGAGCGAACATTTAGTGCTACCGTCGGTTGAAATTAATAAAATCTACTTCTTATAATACTTTTTCTGGATTTCAGAATCAACAGTCATATCACTCTTTCTATTAGTGATCGGAGTTTCTTTCTAGACTTTTGTTTACGATAGTGTGGTTAATTTCCTTTCTACTTACATTTTCTATACATTTTGTTGTTGTTGTTGCTGCTTTTGTAAGTTTTCAAGTGATCTGGTGTTTGTCATTTGGTAAACTTTTATAATTTTATATCGCCGGTCTACAGGATCTGATGAAATATTGTCCTTTTTAACATCTAAAAAATTCATTTGCTTGAAGCGATTTTGAATCATTGATCCGAGACAACGGTTGTATACATATGATAGACATATCTGAATGAGTTGAATGACATACGTGACATCTATATGATAGAGCTGATCAGGCTATTTCAGAACATAACCCTATTTTTCAGGTTAATAATTTGGTTTTCTGCCATTTTACATTGTTATACAAAACTATCCTTAGCACAAACTGTCTTGCGTTCAATTTTCTTATCTCTTAAGCTAAATGTGTTATAACTGATCAATAAATCTAAGTATTTGGAGTATTTAGAATGTATTCATTCCATATCCTGAAACTTTCATGATGGTTTCAGGATATTATCATCATTATTCTAATGACTTCTAACCCGGCGAAATGCTAGAGGTTCGACATGTGGCGAAAAGAGTTTCACAAAGATTGGCACTGCAAAATAACTTCTGTTTTCACTGAGAAATGTCATAAGGAGAAATCATAGCACTAAAAGCATTTCATAGATCAGAGGTTAAACTAAAACTGAACAGAAATAAAACTATGGGATTAATTACTTGTTTACTTAAAATCCGAAGAAGCATTGAAATATCGAAAAAGGCATCAACGATTTAAGTAAAATCTTAACAAGCAAAAATATCGTAGAAATACAGAGAAGAATGGTGAGTGATATCAAATTTTTGAGACATAATGAGGAAAGAAGGCTTGGAGAATTTGAAATTCACAGGATATATTAAAGGAACAAAGAGAAGCAGAGTGCAACCTACATAACGAGCTTGAGTAAATGGATGGCATAATAGGGATTGAAAGGGATAGTAAGGAGACAAGCATCATTTAGAGATATGACAGGACGTTGTGGAGAGATAATATCGCAGACGTCTCGAATAAACACGATACTTAAAAAATGTATGTAGTTTTATCATATTTCTCTTCATCTACGAAGAATTTGTCTGGCTTTCACTACTATATAGGAAGATCGATACTTCACGCCCGATCAGTACTTTTGTTAAATTTTTCTGTTTCTTAATATCTGGGACACATGAGGAGAGAAGGCTTGGGGAATTTAACATTCACAGGACATATTAAAAAGGCAAAGAGAATCAGAGAACAACCTACCTAACAAGCTTGTGTATATTGATGGCATAACAGATACTAGACCGGATAGTAAAAAGAAAAATCCTCATTTAAAGTTATACGTATAGGTCGAGGTAGAGAGCCATAATAGTATACGTCCCTAAAGAACACGGTGCTTAAAAAAAAGATGATCAAATGACATATATATTTTTCAATATAGATGAAAATGCTACTCACGTTTTCCAGGCAAATATATTAAAGATGGTTTGGGAATAACTCCGGCGTCCACTGGAGTGCCGTCGACTTTCTCTATTACAACTTCCAAGTGGACCTTACTTTCATGTTCGAAAAGTTTTTCGAAGGGTATTTTCATTTGCTTCAATACAGATGTTATTTCGAACCGGAAGTTACGGTCGAAATGCCAAGGCATCTCTGTTTCTCCACCAAGAATAAAGATAACGCCGGCATCTGTGCAGTCAGCTTCATTGCACACTTTGAGATGAATGTCAGCTGACGTTTTGATACCATGCAACAGGAATCCGGCGAACACTCTGTCTTCTTCTTTCTGCCTCTGAATGGCGGCTTCCAGCTGTGCAATGCTCATTCCATGGAACGTGAGATCATCATAGATATATCCAAGACTCTTATAATCGAAGAGTTTCGAAGGTGTAGATACGGAACGAGTGTGAGGATTTGGGTTAGTATCCCAATAGAAGGGTTTCATTGGGAAAGACATCTGATCCAAGGCACAGAATGCTTTCTTGTCCGGTAATTTTCGGAAGTGTTGAAGCTCTTGCCAAATGGCCCAAATACGATCAACCTGAAATGTTTTGTTTTGATTAATTAGACCAGAAATATATCCTTTTTATCTGAACGAAGCTACACGCAATAAACATTTATACCAATCTACTCCTAATATTAATATTTATATATTGATTTACTGAAATATATTAACTTACAGAACATTGCCGAGTCTGATACAAGGTAGCAATCGGCCATATCAATGATATTGGCTCGGAATAGAGAAAGTCATGTTCCGATCACGTTCGTTATATTCACTTATGTGAAAGTTGAGGAGAGTCGTGATTTCCTAAACCTGAAGGTTTTTATCTCACTTTGCACTTTCTTTGTTTTGTTTCTTTATTTTAAACGTGCTGTTTACTTTACTTGCAGCTCACACACACACACACACACACACACACACACACACACACACACACACACACACATATATATATATATATATATAGTCATCCGCAGACAGATTTGTTTCGCTGTATCACAGATTATCAGTACGGTTAGACATCCAATTGCTTTTACCCAGAATTGAAACCCGACCGAATTGGCGTCGGCGATTCTACCTCTGAGCTATGGGCGCTTGGTAGAAGTAGGCAGACTTTTAGCGTACGATGTATTATACGCCAGTAGTTAGAGTACTCTAATTCATTACTGAATGAGCGATATATTTTTTATCCTGGATCTTGCAGCCTGATGAAGCGGGTGTTGACATACATTTTTAACTCGATTTTATATGTTCGTCTCAGTGTTCTCGACAGGCTCCAAAGGAGAAACTGTAATGTGATTGGTAACGACCTGGCAGCACGACGCCAACCACTTTCTCATGGCCCAAATACGATCAACCTGATCAACCGGCGTGACGTGGCTTCTCTCTGTTTATTCCATAAATATTTTCATGGCTTCTGCTCTGACGAACTTAGGTCACTGGTTCCTCCTCCACAAGAATTTACTCGAGCAACCAGACTGGCAACAAGGCCTAACCCTTTTACAATTAGATAACCAAATGACAATTCTACTCCATTAGCTTCTTTTCTTGCGCTTCCCGCCTGTAGAACACCCTTCCATATACTTGCTTCCCTGACAGCTACATCCTCCAGGAATTTAAATGCAAAGTCAATTCTCATCTCTTATCCGCTTAACCCCAGCTCTTTCTACAGCAACCCGTGTATCTTGTTCTTTTCCTTTCTCTCTACCTTCGCAAATGTCTTCACTCCTGTGTTCACATCATTCTCTTGCCCTCTCTTTTTTACCCTCTATAGCTAGTTTGTCTTTGTCTTCACTCTCCCCCTGCCTAAAACACTAACTCTCTTATGTAGCCCCCTGCACATCAGTGCCGCCTCGCTTGGAGCGAAATGATTAAAATATATATATATATATATATATACTTAATGAGTCACATTATTTGTCGTTCTCTTCCTAGAATTTAGAAAAGTAATTTTCTTAAATTAAAAAAAAATATTTTTCTATTTTTTAGAAACTTAATGAATGAATCATAATATATATCATCATAAAAATTATAATACACACGATGTTTTTGTAAAAGAATGAAAGTTCGATCCCTGCTCGGGGCCATATTTTTCTTTAGCGAGATTTCTTATAATCTACGTTGGTAGACGTTTTCGAAAATTAAACATAGACACAGATGCCATAAGGTTTACACGTGACTTCCACACAACCAAAGAAAAACAAACAACCATTGACGTTAAAAGCTGATTCATAAGTCTGTATTATTTCACTTCTACAACTATTTCTGATTAAGCTAAACAAATAGAGAAATGTGCTGCATTGTCCCTTGTTTAAAACATACACATATATCTAACGGATTAGCAAACACACATGCGCTCGTGCGCACACGCACACACATATGTGTTTATTTATTTTTCAATCATTCCACCTCAAACAAGGTGATAAAGTCACCAAGACACAAGGAGTTGTTGGAAGTAAAAGAAATAAGAAGGAACCCAATACTAAACAGGAAACAATGGATAAACCTCTACTCCTGTTTAATAGGTGATTTTCTAAGCGCCGCTTAGATGTGGTACAAGCTCGAAACTATGGGACACCCTCTTCTTTTATCGTTATATATATATATATATATATGTGTGTGTGTGTGTGTGTGTGTGTGTGTGTGTGTGTGTGTGTGTGTGTGTGTGTGTGCGCGCGTGTGTGTGTGTGTGCGCGCGTGTGTGCGCGCACGGGCATTTGTTTTTGTGCGTGTGCATTTGTTTGTGCGTATACATCTGCATTTATTAGATTAACTTTAACATATAAATATTTTATAACAATTTAACATATTAATATAACGTAAACAAGTCTAATTAAATATATAAATATTAATATGTGTTTGTGTGTGATAAGCTAGCATATAAATTACTTACCATTGAATGATGGATGTAGAAAACTGGATCAAATGATGAATATACCAAACTAGACATGGCATATTTCTGGTGACCACCCAAGAGATAATGGATGGAATTGTGGATAACCTCTAACTGAATCTCGAAATCGCAGTAGTCTTCTTGCTCCAACATCAACATGACTTGTTTATAAAGAACTGAAACTTTTCCTCCTTCAGTAAATTTGAACAAATCGGGTAGTATATCCCTGACAGTGAATGTACCTTCCTGTTTGATGAAGCCCCGAAGGAAGGGATTTTCAATAACAGAATCGCTCCAGACATCATAGTAATCAGCGTCAGCCAGAAGGTGTGGAAGCCTGTTAGTTGGTAAAGTCCAATCCCAGTAGGGAACAGCTACATTAGCTCCGTGACGACGCATTGCATCTTCAAAGTGGAGGAGATAGACTCTGTGCCAGTGTGGGAAAGTTGGCATACC
>JBBBDQ010000708.1:2487500-2600000 GCA_037127315.1 Ascarosepion bandense
ATTGCCTGATCTCCAAATTAAAGATTTACTAGTCAACCTTTATCTGACCACCAGAAATATGTTTTTTATTTGTGCTAAAGATGACCGCATAAGAAGTGTTGTGAAGTGCCGATACATATGACAATTAAAGAGGTTGATATTATACCTTCGTAAATTGGATTTAAATTTACCATCACTAAAATACAACTTCACTGCTTTTTTTTATTTTCCTTACAAGTAGAAAATATGTCCCAATTTGGTATCAATACTGATGATACAGCCATTTACTCTAGTCTCGTTATGAAGTTTCGATCAGTTCGGTGAGATGAAAGTGACGAATGATCTCAAAAACGACCTCCATTTGTTAACTTGAGCAAAGAATGGCTTGTTAATATTAATGCCCCAAAACTAAACTGCTTTCTAGTAATCATTTGAAAAACCCCTTTCTACCTTCTATCAGTATGGATAGTGCTACCTCTAGGTGGGTTTCTCGTTGTGCTTTCTCAGGCTAAAATTCTCGACTGAAATTGAAAAGACTATATTGAATCCATTTCTAGTTCTGCTGCTTAGAAAGATAACTCACTATCACCATTTTTCTTGTCAGAATCTCTCTTACATATCTATAAATCTACCATTCTTCCATACTTAGAATATTGCTGCCATATATAGTCCTTTGCTCCTACTATATATTTAGAAATTCTTGATGAAATTCAAAGAAGAATCTGCAATATTATTGGTCCTGATCTAGTATCTCAGCTTCAGTCACTTTCCTACACTGTAAAGTTGCTTCCTTGTGCTTTTTTTTATAAATAATTTCAAGGTAATTGTTCAGGTATGCTCTCTGCTATAGTATTTAAACTTTATGAATTTAAGTGCAGTACTAGATTGGCAATAAGGTCTCATCAATTTACAGTCAAATTAGCTTGATGTAACCGTCATTTCTATACTAACAGTTTCTTTCATCGAACTTCTTACTTGCAGAACAGTCAGCTCCATGCTTCCTATACAACTTTGGTCAAAAATTTAAATGCCATGTCAATAGTTATCTGCTGTCTTATTGATTACTTTTCTATTGTTCTCACTACTTAATAATTTCTGTTTTTTAATTCTTTCACACGCTGTTATTCCTTGTGTCTTAGTGGCTTTACTCCATTTTATTAGGTGAATTAAATTAAACAAATCAATAAAGTGAATCAATGTGTTACATATATTTATTAAATCCTACCTAGGTTATCTCATTTTACATAATCAGATAGATTATGTGTTTTCTTTAATACTATAGTTGACTAATATTTTCCTAATGAATACCTAAATTTGGCTGTAACATATGTCCAGTGTTACAGTTATTGTTCTAACTAGTATGTTCATATTGTTGTTTTTATTACAATGTTTTGATTCATACGTTCTGCAGTATTTCGAGGCCATCTTAAATTGTGATGTTCCTCTGAATTAAAAAAAAAATAACGTAAAACATTGCAAAGAAATTAGTCTTGCATTACAAAATGGTCGAAGCAAGCACTGATCAGAACACGCTGATAAAGGCAATAAAAATTAAAATACTAGTTCACATGAGTAGAATTTTACTTTCAGAGCACAAAAAATGATGTTCAAAACTGATACTTACTTCGAATGTGGCGTAGGCAGAGCTGCCAAATCCTTCAAGCAAAAATCCAACGAAAACCCGATCTTTTTGTTTCTCTTGTCGAATGTAAGACTCCAGCTGTGCAATAGACATTCCATTCATTTCCAACATGTCGTATTCATAATGATAGTGATCTTTGTAATTGAACACATCAGCCGGTTTGGAATATTTGGTTGTCACTGGGTTCAGGTTATAAGGAGGTCCGAAAGAGAATGGTTTCAAAGGCTGAGACATCAATTCAATAGCGCAATTGGACTCATAAGCTGGAAGGCCACGGAATTTCTGCAATTCTTGCCAAATAACCCAAAGACGATCAACATTGGAATGATGGAGGTAGAAAGCTGGGTCATAAGAAGCGTAATGCAAATGGTTTAATGAGTAAATTTCTTTTCCACCCAACCAAGAATGAATGGCATTATGAACAATTTCAAATTGAACTTCAAAGTCACAATAGTCGGTTTGTTCCAGTGCTAGAAGGATATTGTTAAAGAGCCAGGTCTGTTTTCCAAGTGCAGGCTGCTCAAACAGATGCTCACTGACATCACGTGCGGTCATTGTTTCGGGGCTGATGAAGGAAAGGTGACCATGATTGAATGGGTTAAACGTTTCCACGCCAGTAAATGGGTCAGTATACTTCTCAGACGTCAGTAAATGTGGAACCTCCTTCAAAGGATAAGTCCAATCCCAATATGGCACACCGACAATGGCACCGTGTCTGTGTAAAGCTTGTTCAAATTGGACGACATATAATCTGTGCCACTGAGGGAAAGTAGCCATACCGTGAAGACAGCAAGCATAGCGATGCTTAGCGGTTGGGTTCGGGCAGAGTGGAGGAAGAGCGTGGAAGGAAGCAATGGTCTCGAAGCCATCAGCAGATTTGTCTTTCTGCATACGTTGCAAGGCGTGCACCAAAGAGTTAATCTCTTGCAGAGATAAACGATCGACATTCTTTCGCACCAAATTACCATACAGAACCTTGTGTGTGGCAGATTGGACAGTATGTTCTGCAAAAGAAGCATATAACATTATCGGTATATTTCCGTTATATGAAATAAAATGTGCGGAGAAATAGCGAAACATGCCTTTTAGAAAATAAGTGTAAAATGCTAGAAAAGAATAAGAAAAGCTCGGTCAGCATTTTCTTTTATTTAGTATAATAGATGGTGGTCATCCGACACTCTCTGAACTAGAGTATGTAAGTAGTCAGCACTTCTCATAACTGGTAGATCTCTTGGACAATCTCGTATTGAAATTCTGGAGTCATAAATCTAATCTCTTTATTCAGGTGATGAAACAGTAAGAGTTTCCTGGATCAGGTTGTGTAATCAGAGGCTCATAAATGCTGGTTATATTTTTTACTAAACCTACAGCGGTGGTTGTGAAGTACCTAAACAGAATGTTGGTCAAAGCAACATAAGTTAAATCTGTTCTTTAATTATAAATGTCAGTAAAAACCATAACTACCTACTTTATAAAGTTACGGCAGATTATCCCTTTTCTTATTTCTCAGGAGTAAAATTTTACAGCCAGTGGTCAATTAGTTGGTGTCTTCTAACTTAAAATCTTGGTGCGTCAAAGTTACCATAATCGCTTACAAAATAGGAATTTTTAACATACTAATAAAACAATTTTCAAATAAAAATCTTACTTTATGATAATGTTTGTAACTGACTTCTCAAGTCACAATAATAATAATAATAATATTAATATGTTAATTTAATAGATCCTGCTTTGGATTATATTCTACAGTCTCACCAAACTAGATATGCTGTTGGTTCCATAGAAAGTTGCTTTTTTAATAGTTGAAGCAATTGCGCCATGACCAACCGGTTCTGAATTCAGAGTTGTGCCGATGAACAATGAAAACATGATAATGAATTGCTCATGCTTAGACACGGGGCTCATATTCCAAATGTGGATTACATTATTGAGTGGATGTAAATGTTCTTGCTACCTCCAGAGTCTATATGTATCTGTGCTACTATTTTCCCTACGTATGCATATATCAGGTGCAGCTGGGTCTATCACATGGATCGGCACTTGGCGGCCAGTGAATTATTCTCCAGGTTAAGACTGAACCTGGCTTCTCTAAAGGAAACTGTGCAAAGTTTACTCAAGTGACACATATTTTCGTATACTGGTTGCAAACCAAAAATGTAAAGTCAAATCAGCACTGCTATTAGCTGAAAACGGGGAGAATAGATGAACTTATATCTTTCCAAAAGTATTTGTGCGAAAGTGAATGTGTCGACTTGAAATGGGCATACCCATACAGTTTTCTGCGTCAATGATCGCCAGACTACCCACACATTAAATCATGGGCACACTTTTACTCTTGTCGACCCACGTATATTTAAAATCTACAGTTTATATTTTAAACTATTGTAAACTCTTACTTGTTCGTAAGGGCCCATATAATATATAATTGCTCTTTCTAATCCAAATACATATCTACACAAAAGATTGTTAACTCTAGCCTCTCTTTATATTACTCGACTGGGTAAGTTTTGGGTGAACAGCATTCTTTACCTTTTAGAAATTTTCGTAAATTTTCTTACCTTCTCTTGGAGCCCAAATGATTGTTGGGTCTGGGAATATCTTCTCATTAATTCGGGTACCATTGACAGATGTTACTTCTGTTTTTATCGTGAAATCGCTCTTATGACTGAGATGAAGGTCGTTTAAGGCATGAGTTATTTCGTAGCGGAAGAGTCGATCAAACTGCCAAGGCATTTCTGTTTCCCCTCCAAGAATTGAGAAAATACCTGCATAGTTGTCGCAGTTCTTTTCATTTTGTCCTACAGGAACACAAATATATATACGGACGTCGGCCGAAGCTTTAATACCATGAAGAGAGAAACCAACAAAAACCCTGTCGTGTGCTTTGTTATTTGTCAA
Organism: Ascarosepion bandense; assembly: GCA_037127315.1. Lineage (NCBI taxonomy): Eukaryota > Metazoa > Mollusca > Cephalopoda > Sepiida > Sepiidae > Ascarosepion > Ascarosepion bandense. Next base: position 2,492,020 of record JBBBDQ010000708.1, read on the forward strand.
TACATTCTCCAGTTGAGGAATATTTAATCCGCTAAAACTGATTTCATCATATTTATAATGCAGTACGTTTTGATAGTCAAAAACGTCGTTAGGTTTGCTGTTAATATAAGTTAGGCGGTCGTGATTAGCGGTAGAATTACTGAATGGTCGCATTGGTTTGTTTAGATGATTCTTTGCACACGTAGCTGTATTATAATCTAGCTTACGATAACGCTGAAGCTCTTGCCAGACGGCCCACAAGCGATCAACATTACTGTGATGAAGAAAGAAAATAGGGTCATATGCGGCATAATCAAGTGATGACATGGAATGCTTGCTAGGACCACCAATCCAAGAGTGAATGGTATTGTGAAGAACCTCGAAGTGTACTTCAAATTCGCAAAAATCTGTTTGCTCTAAAGCAAATAACGCATGATCATAAAGATACCTGTTACCAAAAAGCTCCTTAGTTGGGCTTCGTTGTGTTTCCGTTGATGCAAAGGAGATACTGCCCTTGAGGAATGGATTAGGAAAAACTTTATTTGTATCGGGGTTGTAGTAAGTCAAATCATTGATTAATGGTGGTAATACATCAAATGGTTCGATCCAGTCCCAGTAAGGAACAGCAATGCAGGAACCTCTGGCCAAGAGCTCATTTTCGACAAGAGCCAAATATAAGCGATGCCAATGCGGGAAGACAGGCATACCGTGAAGGCAACATGTGTAAACCTTATCACCACTTTCGTTAGGACATTGTGCAGGAAGACCATGGAATGCAGCAATCTCTTCGTATCGACCAGACTCGGCCATTGATCTAAACGCCTCAGCAAGACATATCATTTGTTTTTTGTTTAAATCTTTCAAATTTCTTCTTATCCGATTTGCCGATGTTATCACTCCACCCCAAGCGTCTTTACTTTCAGAATCTAAAAAGGAAATTACATATATTTTAATATGATAATGCTAAAACAGATAATAATGCAATCATACTAATAGTAATAACATATAATAAATTATTAAAAAACGTAATTATTATTTTCTAACAAAATTGTGCATATGTAACATAGAAAATGCTATTAAGTTAATATTTTAAACTATTGTTGCTTCTTAACGACGTGGCTTTGTTTTTTGGAAATGTAAGAAATGAGGATTTTTTTAAAAAGGAAAATTGATAAAATTGGCAAATTGGTTAAAATTTAGCCATTTCCACACAGTAAAAGTTTTATATATATATATATATATATATATATATATATATATATATATATATTGTCAGCAAACCATTGTCAGCAACTATAAAGAATTTAAATGTTAGGTCACATAAGAAGGAAATAAGGCTTGGGGAATTTAACACTCGCAGGGCACTTCTCTAAAATGCAAATTCTCTAAAAATGCAATTTAAGAATTTTGTTCGTGCAACTTGAAAGTTTGTTTACCATTTTTAACTTATAATTAATTTAATATTCTACTTAATGAAAATTTCATTCATAAAGGTACATACACAAGTGACAAACTTTAATTTTGGGCGTAATCTTTATGTCGAGTTTTTGCATTTAAACATTATGTTGATTTTTATCACAGTTCTTATACGGTAACATTGTAGAATTTTAAAAAATGAAAATCTAAACAGAACTGTATACTTGAACCGAAAAATGGGTAATTTTACTAGATTTAAAGAAATTGGAGTGGTTTTCCTTACAAATGTAACAAAGATACTCACGAGGAAATAAATTTAAATAATGTTTTGTCCCGAAAACTTTTTCTTCGATTCTGCTTTTGCAATACGAAATTTATTTAAAATCCCCATTATTTCTAACATAAGGGTAATTCATTTCTTCTCTGCTATATTGTTATTCATAACAACAACTCTGCGCACCTCATGGTGGTGTAATGGTTAGAACAATTGTCTCGCTAGAATCATTACAATTGTGTAGTAAGTTCGATCCTCACTGGGTGTCCTTTACTTTCGGCCTTGTGCCACATTTAAGCTATGCTTAGAAAATCACCATAACAATAAATCTGCTGTTTTTTTTTAAACCAGCAATTTTTTGAGTGTATTTTGTGTTTTGCTTTCTAAAAGGTATTCTAAAAAAGTATGTTGAATTTTAGTATATTATTAAAAATGTAATATTTTTATAGTACCAACTTAATAAAAATGTCATTTTTAAAGATGTTGTTTAACTTCAAACTGTTCTTCCAAAATTTCAGTAATTTAAACCTATTGAAATAGACCGTTAGTTAAAGTATGAGTAGACCTGTAATATAGAACGCTACAATCCATTACTTCTTAAAGAAAAAAATCTTCATCAAACTATAAAACGGCATACAAATTTGCAAAGAGCTTTGTTTAATAACAATAGGCACACCACTCGAACGCTTCCAACAGCAACACGAGCTAAAATTGGTTGTTCATGTAACTAGGGAAAACAATGATATAATGTAGCTGTTTATTTTCTATATTACCGAAAACGAAAGATTTAAAAGGAAACTCCCATTAGTATTAGAAAGAACGATAACAGTTACTTCATTTGAGAAGTCTAATTTCTTGAAAAATTGTTTTAAGAAAGAGATTTTATAAATTTCAACTGACAATAACGCTGTTTTGGCCAATAAATGCTGAATATTACTATATACGAAAACGTATAAGTTGGTCATTATTGTTACTGCAGAAATGTGCTGTTTAGGATTTTTCTATGGGAATACTTTGTAAATGGTATTGTATAATCAAGATGTTAACTTTCCACATTATGAAAAAGATGAAGATTGAAACGTAGCGCTAATGAATATTGGAAGAAGCGATAACATTGAGCTTAAGAAGTTTAATTTATTGTGAAAGCATTTTAAGAAACATATTTTATAAGTTTCACCTAACAGCAAAACTAATTTTTTTGGTCAATGAATGTCGAATGTCTCCTGTATGAAAAAGGTTAATTTCTCTATTACTATTATTAATAATTTTGATCTTAAGTGTTTGGCTGGGTTTGTACCAGAAAAGGTTAATGTAACTAAATATCGACAGCATTTTTACATCTTTTGTAAAATGAAAGATAAAAAATTAATTACCAAACCGATAAGAGTAAAGTTCAATTCAATCTCGGTGCTTCATGTTTAATGCCTTGTACCATACGAATATAAATTAAAATGGATAAAGAAAGAATAATTTTTTAAAAAATCATCTTACCGGCACCAGGAACGAAAATGATTGTGGGATTTGGGAATATTTTCGGATTTGCCATCGATCTGTTCATAGTCATTATTTCAATAGAGACACGGAAATGGCTGTTATGGTTAAGACCCAACAACTTTAATTCGTCTGTAATTTCGTATCGGAAGAGACGATCAAAATGCCAGGGCATTTCACTTTGTCCTCCCAAAACAGAGAAGGTTCCAACATAATTTGCACAATTCTCTTCATTTACACCAGTCGGTACACAAATGTAGATGCTGACATCAGCAGAAGTCTTGATGCCATGAAGTAAAAATCCTGCAAAAACTCTATCATGAGCTTTTCTTTTATTCAAAAGAGCTTCTAACTCAGGAATAGATAGTCCTTCGAATTCTAGGGTATCATACTTGTAATGTAAGACATTCTGATAGTCGAAGACATCGTTGGGCCTGCTGTTGGTGAATGTTAACCGGTCGTGGTTGGCTGTGCTGTTGCTGAAAGGACGCATCGGTTCGTTGAGAAGCGGCAATGCACAATTGGCCTCGTTGTATGGCAACTTACGATAACGCTGAAGCTCTTGCCAAATGGCCCACAATCGATCAACGTTGCTATGATGAAGGAAGAAAACTGGATCATAGGCAGCATAATCAAGAGACGACATCGAAAAAATCTCTCGTCCGCCCAACATACTGTGGATTCTGTTGTGAAGAACCTCTAATTGAACTTCAAATTCGCAAAAATCTGTCTGTTCAAGAACCCACAGAGCTTCGTCATATAATTCATGGTTATTATAAACTACATCTTGAGCGTCCCTGTCAGTTACAGTGTTTGCAAAATCAACTGGACCATGGAAAAATGGATTGGGTTCAATATGTAAGGTACGGGAATTATAGTAGGTGGCATCGTTGAAAAAATCAGGCAACCTATCAAAGGGATCAATCCAGTCCCAATAGGGTACGGCCACTCCTGCACCTCGAGATAATAATTCATCTTCTACAAGAGAAACATAGAGACGATGCCAATGAGGGAATGTTGGCATTCCATGGAGGCAGCATGTATGTACCGTTGTGCCATCTTCACTTGGACACTGAGCGGGTAGACCATGGAAGGCAGCGATTTGTTGATATCTCCCATCGTTAGTCATTTGCTTAAATGTATTCCTGAGTGATTCAATTTCTCCGCCACTTAAGTCATTCAAATTCTTTCTAATGCGACTTGCACTTGTTACAGGTTCAATCCAAGCTCGCCCTTCGCCATATTTTCCTGAAGCAGAATTGAAATGATTATTCATAATATATTTCATAACTATAGGAGAGTTTTGTAAAACAGTTTTTAACTTATATTCTTCTGATTGCCCCCAATCTGTAATTATAAACTAGAATTTTGTAAAGAGAAAATTTCACTTGAAATTAAGAGAATACAAATTCAAACTAAATGGTCACAATAAAAGGAGAAATTAAGGAGTCTGTTTAAACGAACGCCAAGAGAATATGGTTGTATGCAGCTTCACTGAATGAGAGTAGCAATATGGAATTACTACTACACAGGACAACTTAGAATTACTACAACATATACACAATACAACTTAAAACATAAACAGACGAAAATATACTAAAAACAAAGCCTTTGAAAATAGCGAATGAACTGGTCGAAAGCACTTGGGACGATAATGACTACGGGTACGTCAAGGTGGTGTAATGTTCAGCAAGCTTTTCTCGTTAGAATCATTACAATTGAGTAATGAGTTCGATCTTCACTGAGTGTTCCATATTTTCGGCCTTGTGCCACATCTAAGGCGCGCTTAGAAAATCACCGATACGGGCAGTTTTTACACTTACTTAGTCTCCCATTACTGTTCAAATATTGGGAAAACTAACTTAAAAAAAATATTAAATTTATTGTTACATTCATTGAAACTTGTAGGTCAGAAAAGACATCAGCTGTAAGCTTCCATCGATTTCGGTTTTAGTAAATGCATCCATATACAATGGTATTATCCGCGTATATGTTTACTAATGATATGAAACTGTTAAATAAATTAAAAAAAAACAGAAAGAAATTTTGATCGAGGAGAGAGTCTAGGGGGACGCCTGCATTTATAGGCTTAAGAGGACAGGCAATTCATAACAAACTTCCAATTCCAATCAATTATATTACATTCATTTTCTCATAAATATCCTTAGGAAAATCATGAATAATTGACATTGCAGAGTAGACTAGTCTCTCTAGCTGTGATGAACAGCTAGTATAGAAGGAAAAATTAATTAAAAACTTCAGCAACTTGAAGCTGAACAATGATAGTTAAACACGACATCTTTCAACGGCTATGGATAATCCTACTAGCGGGCAATTATCCTGAATGACACCGACGAGAATTAAGACCGAGGAAGGTGTCATGTGCAATTAAAATGGATTAAAAGACTTATGTATAATATAAAACATGTCTACTCACCAAGTCCAGGTTCGAAGATCACTGACGTTGCTAAATGAACGTCCGCTACCTCAGCCCCAGTCATGTCAGTGATTTTGTATTCGACATGATATTTGTCAGTATAATGAAGTTTCATTTCATCCATAACATGTGTGATGTCAGATTTATAGGCGCGGTCAAATTTCCAGGGCATTTCATTTTCGCTGCCCAAAACATAGAATTCTCCGGCCTTCATTTGATTGTCAGATCCATCATCTTTAATGTAATACTGGACAAGCAAAGACTTCTTCAGACCTTCTAACACAAAAGTGACAAACACACGATTCTTGGACTTCCGTCGATTGATTTCTCGTGATAATTGTGGAATGGACAAACCGTTCAGTTCCAAAGTGTCGTATTCATAATGGAAAATTTTCTTGTAATCAAATACATCGAAAGGAACAGAATGTTCACGCGTCATTGCATCTGGATTGATATCACTTGCGAGACTGAACGGGGACATTGGTTTACGTAACAATTCGATGGCACAATTGGCCGAATTGTAGGGTTTTCCTCGGAATTTTTGCAATGCCTGCCAGGTTGCCCAGATTCTGTCCACATTACTGTGATGAAGCATGAAGATTGGATCAAATGCACTGTACTCTAATGAAGACATAGAGAAAGCTTCTGTGCCACCAACCAAAGCATGGATATGGTTGTGGGCAATCTCAAATTGAACTTCAAAGTCACAGAAGTCTTCCTTTTCAAGAGCATAAATGATCTCATTAGCCAGTTCGGTATACTTTCCAAAGTCAGGTTTTTTATAAAGATTTTCAGACGGTGCTCGACTTGTAACAGCACCAGCTTCATCAATGGCACCGCTAAAGAACGGATTCGGATGACTCTCGCCATTGCCATCTGTGTACTGTTCTTCCAATACAAGAGTGGGAAGGGCTTCAATAGGGCGGGTCCAATCCCAGTAAGGAATACCACCAGAGTAACCGTTTCGTCTCAAGCCGTTTTCAAAGTTCAAAGTGATTAATCTATGCCAGTGTGGGAAAGTTGCCATTCCGTGATGACAACAAGCATACTTTTGGGCAGCGTCTGGACTGGGGCACCATTTCGTTGATCCATGGAAAGCGGCGACTTGTTGATAACCTGTTACTCCTTTATCTGCAGAGAAGGCGGCCATGGCCTTTCGAAGATCGTCCATTTCAGACTTGATCATGCTATCCACATTTTTTCGGGAGCGATGTTGCTCATCGAAGTGGACTTCTTCCACTGAAAGAAAAAAAGAATCATTTCATTACAAAAGAGTAATTAATTAATATTAGGTCGTATTTTATTGATTTTGCTCCAAAGATTATTCTATGTACACATATACAGACTATGTATGACATGACTGTATTATTAATATTGTTATTATTATTTTCCACCTGAACAATATATATATATATATATACAAAGATAATGACGTATGTATTCGTGCGTATAAGCATGTGCTTACCTAGGAAAAAACAGCCCAAATTGATTTGATGCCTAAAGTTTCCATACTTGGTTTGTAACGTCAATGACGCTAAGTTCGAAGAACATTCTTTCCAGTAATTTATAATTAGGTAACAAGCAAATATCATGTTGGATTTTGTCAATATCTTAAAGGTATTTGGCACCAGAATATAATCAATAAAAGTTACTCTATCTATGAATGTATACATAACCATAATAAATATATAAGCAAATTGAATGAAATTGGAGAAATGAAACAAAAAATTGAGAACTAAAGACAAAAATTATTTTCGGGTTTACTTTCAGTTTTTGAAAGAAGCATTTAATACTTCGTTAAGAAAGTAATAATTTCGAAGATTCAATGAAAATTATTTTTAAACGATCACTCATAGCAAGGCAATATAGCCACTAAGACGCAAAAAATTGTTAAGTTCTAAAAAATATGACAAAAACTATTAAGGAGAGAAAACAATGAAAGAACAACGATAAAGACGACATGGGTTAACAATTAACATTGCATTTAAATTTTTGAAGATAAAAGTTGACTGGGAAACTATTATTTCTGATTTATTTGCATACTTAAATTTTGGAAATAAATTTTAAAAAAATGCTTCTTTTTCTGTACCTTTTCCTGGAGTGAAGATCACAGTTGGCGCTGGAAGGATGGTAGCAGGCAGAGCCGTTCCATTTACATCTTTGATATCAACACGTAGCGTATATTCTGCGTACTTATCTACTCCAAGAGCGGCCAGGGCAGCAGTAATCTCATGTTTGTAAACTCGATCGAATCTCCAAGACATTTCCTTGCTGCCTCCGAGAACTGCAATAGAACCAGCCATATACTCATTCTCTCCGGCCACAACATAAAGGTCGATATTCGCTGAGGTTTTGATGCCCATAAAGAGAAAGCCAGCAAATACCCTATCTTTCAATTCGTTTTCTTCTATACGTTCCTGTAATTCGCGAATGGACATTCCACCAAAAAACAGAGTATCGAAAGCGTACTTAAGTTCTGACTGATAATCATAAATATCGGTCGGCACTGAGTGTGAATGTGTCAACTCATCATTGTTGAGAGGAGCATCGAATGCAAATGGCTTCAAGGGTCTGTAAACTTCGGAACTGGCACAGTGGGACTTGTAAGGCAACCCTCTATGAATCTGCAGAGACTGCCAAATTGACCAAAGCCTGTCAACTTCGGAATGATGGAACCAAAACATGGGGTCAAATGAAGTATAATGTAATGAAGACATTGAATATGGTTCTGAGCCTCCTGTCCATGCATGAATGGCATTATGGGTCACTTCAAACTGAACCTCAAAGTCGCAGAAATCGCGCTGTTCGAAAGCAAGCATTAAACCATCATGCAAGTAGCTGTGGTCTCCGACAGTCGGTTGTTTAAAAAGCCTGTAAATTTAAACGGAAAAGAAAACTTAATCGATCGATTTATTAGTAATTAAAAAATTATAATCGGTTTTCATTATTAATATTTTGCTAGATACTAATTTTTAAATTAGTACACCTCTAAAAGTGGAGGCGCTGGTTATATTTCTAACTAATGTGACTTTACCGTTTCCTACATCTTATTCGGCAGAGTTTTTTAAGTTGGCTATCGAATTAAAATATTTTCTATACTATTCAGTTGATTTCTTGCTTTCTCTTAAACATTTTAGCCTCGATATGTTCTGGTGATCGAATTAAGCTGACATATGATGTTTTTTATCGTTTCCTGGGCTTATTTTAATAAGTGTAAAATTGAATTATCTTCCTGAAGGAAGATACACTTCCTTTTGACAAAAGTTGAAGGTGATTCATGTAAATCACACTTCAAACATTCTTTGATTGTTTTTCTAACCTCAAAAATTATTTTAGTATCTCTGGTGGTGAGCTCGACACACATTACAGTCACCTCAGATCAATTCTTAAAACAATGGATCTTGATTGAAATCAAAATCGATTCAGACCTCTAATATTTACATAGTGCAAGTAGTACAAATCTTGTTTGTTAATCGAATTCACCCCAAGCAAGTCAGTAAATCCACTGAGATACAAAGGTGTAGAAGAGTTAGAAACAGGAACAATTTTAAGAAGTGAGAACAGAGGAAGAATAATCAGGGAGATAGTAGATAGAAATTGACATTGTATTTAAATATTTTCAAATACAAGTTGATTAAAAAGCGAAAAAAGAAACTGTTTACATAGAATTTACGGTTACATCTATGCAGCTCAACTGTAAATTGGTGAGTCCTCGTCGCCAGTCTAGTACTGGGCTTAAATTCGACGAGTCTAGGCACCATAGCAAAGAGCCTATCCGAACAATTACCATGAAGATATAAATAGAAAAGGTAAAGAGAGGAAACCTTACGGGAAAGATGCCAGATCAGGACCAATAATATTGCTGATTATACTTTAAATTTTATCATGGTAAATACTATGTGGCGGCAATATTTTAAGCATAGACGAATAGTAGACTTACTGTTAATGTCTTACTTTAATCTAAAATATTTGTAATAGACGAAACCTCTCCGAATCTAACGCTAGCTAACGTCGGTATTAGTGTTATATATTGATAATATTTTTTCGGCTAAAATTTCCAACTCAACAAGGAAGAAAATAATTAGATCTGCAGCAGGAATAAATATGTTTTAACAGAGCATGAATTTTCCCCAGTCACGACTAACCGCTGCGCTCTCAGTGAGGCTCCATGCATTGAACAGTTTATAACCATTGCTAAAGATGTTTGAAAAATGTTTGGTTCATTCTATCGCACTAAGAAATAAATGTATCTTTTTTTTAATCGTATCACCCCGAGCAATGCGATAATGCCACTGATGTGCAGGGGGCTACATAAAATTAGATAGGAGGAGAGTAAAGAGAAAGACAAACCAGTTAACGATGGGAATATAAGCGTAATGACAGTTGCAAAGGTGGAGAGAAAGGAAAAGATATGCAGGGTGATGTAGAAAGAACTGGAGTCAAGTGGTTTAGAGATGAGTAATGACATTGCATTTAAATTACTGGAGGGTGTAGCCGTCAGGAAAAGCAAGAATATGGAAGAGAGTTCCACAGGCGGGAAGTGCGAGAAAAGAACCTGAAGAAGTAGAATTGTCATCTACATTTGGTTGATCTAACTGTGAATGGGTGAAACCCAGTTGCCAGTTTGGTTAGACGAGTAAACACCTGTTGCAGGGGCACCAGTGACTTAAGTACGTTATGCTTGATTTTTACAAGAGTCAGATTAAACCAAAAATGAACTACTGTTGTAATATCTGGAACTAATCTGTTCAATCCACGCTTTCCACCTTTGATAGGTTTTAAATTCGTTTACGCAGTCTTGTTGGGGAAAACATTCCCCACTCTTCAGATTCTTTCCTACAGATACAACGTTGCCATCCTATTGCTAACTTTCTCTGGAAAATGGACAAGTAAGCGCCAACCCCTAGTTCTACCGATGCAGATATTTACAGCTACAGCACACCATACTATTTCCACAGAGTCGAATCATCCTAATTTACTGTATTCTAAATATAAACGTTTTTCCAAGAACTGCTATTTTGTGAAACAGACTCTCATGTGAGTGTTTTCCTGAACAAGTTAAATAGCTTTCTATTATCCCTATCCTCTTAATATTCACTTCTTACCAATTATTTCATTCAGACCACACAACACATTCACCTTAAATTTCACTTTAACTAACTACCTTGAGTGACTTTTCAGCCTTCTGTTAAATGAATATTAGTATTTAAAATGAACAAAAATGGGACATTACTTTTCGAACAACTTAATACATCTAAACATTAAGAATGAATAATTATTTTAACTTACAAACCTTGCATCAATTACTCTTTTTGTGTGTACATCTGCCTTCAAAAATTCAATAGGTGCACTAAAAAATGGATTTGGCTTCGTCTCCTTGCTGTATGGGTCAACATATGTTTCTTCTGCAAGAAGATCTGGTAAAGCTACGATGGGCTTGGTCCAATCCCAGTAGGGGACACCAATAGGTGATCCACGGTTAATGATGGCATCTTCAAACTGTACCACAGCTAATCTATGCCAATGAGGAAAAGTAGCCATCCCGTGGACACAGCAGGCTACTCTATTCAGAGCATCTGGTCGAGGACACTTGGCTGGGAGACCGTGAAATTCTGCCAGAGCTTGATAACCATTAATAGATTTATCAGACATAAAGCGTTCCATCGCAACTCTTAGGTTATATTTCTCTTCATTTGTCAGAAAGTTTACGTCCTTACGGATTTTTAACTTCGTTACATCAACTACTTCCATTTCCTCTGTAAAATTGAAACAAAACATAAAAATTATTCATTTAATAAATCTTCTAAGTCAGTAATACTTGCATTAATACTTGACCTATGACAATAGCTATTTTAAAATCTTTTCAAATTCACGACTACATGTTCACTAAAATGTAAAAGATAGTGTTTTCGAAACGTTAAAATTAACAAGCTATTCCTTATCCTAGCTAACAACAGTTTTTAGGTTGCCAATTTAATCTCATCGAATCTAACAGGATTGCTATTAAGACAAGAGTAAGCAGTTGTGTCAGCAGCATAGAGAGTGAGTTAAAAATTCAGGAAATCGTTGAGAAAAATTAGGAACATTTCATGAGCGTTTTGGTGTAGTTGATAACGGCTCGGCATGAGAAATTGGAGAGCCGTGTTCGAATTCCACTTGAATTCATTGCATTTACTTACGCGCAAATACCCTTGGGAAAGGTATTATTCCGCCTTTTTCTTCCGGCTATAAGTTAAATAACAGGACAGATTGCGTTCTATAGCCTTCGTTAGCAAACAGTCTACCGTAGAAAGTTATGGCAACTTACTGCGGGAAAATCTTCTGCCCAGTCAGTCATGTCTCATTCGGGACATGATTACTAAATCGTGTATCACGTATGGTATTTAACTGACTGACTGCTGTCCAAGGATAAAGCCCTGTGGGAGACGCGCATTAATGAAAAATTATTTAAAAGAGTGGCCGTACAATATAACTTTAATTTCGAGATTTGACAAGAAAGATCGGACAGAAATACGATAACTTTTCAACTTGTTAAGAAGATCAGCATGCCAAACCCTGTCAAACGGCTTCGTGATATCAAAAGTGTTATTAAAGCCTGACACACTCTTTCAGCGATAACCATTGATATAGGTAACATAGAGAAGTGAAAGCCATATTGCTTGTCTGATAGAAGACCCTGCACGATGTGAGATTCTTAACCAATTCGGAGTTGGTTAGGACTCTTTACCAAAAGAGGTAATAGGGCAATAGTTAGAAAGATGAGATGATTCGACTAAATTCTAATGTAATTACTGATCCAAGATATATGTAATCGTAAGAGTGAATGGTATATGTGTATAACAAATAATTGTATTGTATTAATATAGCAAAATAATTTCTATTTAATTTCAATAAATTCTTCTAATATTTATGGAGTCACTATGCAAGTGATGTTTAGAAAGGATGTTAAGTTTCGATGTATTTGTTTTATAAATTGACAACATATTATATTACGAATTATGTGAATAGCTACTTTTTAATCAAATACTTCTGCATGAATTAATAATTCATTTTATCCTAAAAATTTAATTATGATTTTGAACACATATGGAAAAACTTTCATCTCTTAGCTTTCAGTTTTAAAAGCATCTAGAGAAGTTCCTTACGAATATGATTTTTTCTAATGAAAATGAAACTGAGGATGGTTTCAATTAATTCATATTTTTCAAAGAATGAAAAAAAAATTGTTTCGGAATGTTATTAATAACGGACTGCCAGTATGGATTAAATATAGGGGTATATGAAAAAAGTTAGGATGTACAATTAGTATAATGTTTAGCGGCTGGGAATTCAGGAAGGTGATTTCGAATTCTGGTTGGGTTCGTTTTATTCACAGTCATATAAGTAACCTCAGGAAAGGTAGGAATCCATCTCTTCTTTACCTTGCCAACTATGGGTTAAATAGCAAGGTGAACCAAGTTCTTGGCAAATCTATGAGAAGGACAACACTGAATTCATAAGCGCATATAGTCCCGGTGACGCGTATCATACAACGTCATGGAGTTCATAGATAAATACGGTGTGAGATTGTTGACTATGATTTCATTTGCAGTCATGATACAATTGAGAAAATAATTTGGTATATTTTATTAGAATTTAGCAAGAGCACTTTTGATTTTCAGTGACATTTACTTCAAATATTATTTCATGCACACATTAAGGACGAAATGAGAAATCGGAGAGCCGTGTTCAAACTCTACTTGAATTCGTTGCATTCATTTACGTGCAAATACCCTTGGGAAAGGTATTAATCCGTTTCTTTCCTCCAGCTGAGGGTCAAATAATAGAACAGATTGGGTTCTATAGCCTTGGTTGGCAACCCAGTCTACCACAGAAAGTAATAGCAACCTATTGCAGGAAAATCTTCTGCCCAGTTAGTCATGTCCCTTTTGAGACATGATTTCCTAAGCGTGTATCACGTATGGCAATTATCTGACTGATATCAAAATTATATTCGATTTTTAGGCCTTTACTTCAAAGTTTTTTCATCTAAAATATGTGGAAATTCATTATGTTGTTTTTATTATTATCATGATTTATATGTTTAAGCTCAATTTAAATTAAAATGGTAAATTTATGTCTAACAAGTTATTTAAAATGAATTATACCTACCATCTTTTAGTCCAGGCGAAGGTACATACGACACGATCGGATTTGGAATAATTCCATCTGGCAACAAGGTTCCATTAATTGCAGTGACAATAGCCTGGATGTAATAATTTCCGGATAGTGGCAATCCCAGTGAAGTTACTTTGTCAGTGATTTCATGAAGGTAAGGATAAGCAAAATCCCAAGGCATCTCGTGAATTCCACCCAGAATAAAGAATTCTCCAGCGTAATTGTCGCAATTATCACTATGTCTACCATCTTTACTCGGGATGCAAATATTAATTCTGACATTTGCTGACGTCTTGATTCCACCCAATCTGAAATTGGCATATGCTCTTGCCTGTGATTTGCGTACCTTCAGTAAAGTTTCAAGTTCTTCTATCGACATTCCATTCAAAGTAAGATCGTCATATTCATATCCCAAGTGATCGTAATTGAATAGGCTGCTGGGTTTGGCGTTGTCCTTCGTGATGGCGAATGGATTGCTGTCACGTCTAAAAGGTTCCATCGGACTATGGAACAAATTCAAGCCGCAGTTTGGCCTTGCTGATAGCCCACGATGTTTTTGCAAGGCTTGCCACAAGGCAAACTGTCGTTCGACGTTGGAATGATGCAAAAAGAAAAGTGGATCGTAAGATGTATACTCAAGGCTGGACATGGAATGAGTGAATCTGCCTCCAACTAAATAGTGAATAGGGTTGTGTGCAACTTCCAGCTGCACTTCAAAATGACAGTAATCCTCTTGTTCTAGAGCATTTAGAACGCCATCCAGAAGAAAGTTCATCTGGCCTTCTTTGGAAGCTTCATAAAGTCTAGCATCGACAGCTCTAGCCGTGACTCTGTTTTCAAATTTGATTTCGCCGGAGTAGAAGACATTCTTCTTGGCTTTCTGGCCACTGGGGTCGATAAACAATGGATGCTGCACTAACTCAGGAAGGTGAGACATAGGTTTTGTCCAATCCCAGTAGGGAATACCAAGAGTGGAACCATGTGCAGCAATTGCTTGCTCAAACTGTACCATATATAGCCTATGCCACATCGGGAATGTAGGCATACCATGCAGACAGCACACAATGGACGAACCATCGGCAGCTTTACAGCCAGCTGGTTCCCCGTGGTAGGCTGAGATGGCCTGATAGCCGGTGGCTCCCTCATCATCCTGCATATTACGCAATGCAATTTGCAGGTTGAGAATTTCATCATGAGTCAAAGCGTCGACGTTTTTACGGATTAAATTGCCTATAAATAGAAATTATAGGATATTAATTATACAATATCAATGATATTATTTATTACTTTTCAAAATAAAGAAATAGAATATTTTTTACTTACCATATACTGTATCTAATCCAGACATCCAAAACTGAAAAATACAAGCAATTGGGATTAATATTAATCATTCGTCTATATTTGAGGGAGCGAGAGGGAGGTTATTCATTTGCTGGATCTATGGAAATTAGTCGGATATCAAAGATAGGCAAGTTAATGAGATATCTCTCACGTCACGATTCTTTTTGTTATTTCTGTTACATTTTAAAACAGCCATTGATTGAAAATGTAAAATCTATCACCGCTTCTTTGATTACGGACACGTCACGTTGAAACCCGGTTCTCATACGAACATCAAGCAACGTTGAGATTGGTCAGTACCTAGGTGGGTGACCACTTAGGAATGCCAGGTGCTGTAAGCTTGGATAGTTTAATGGATAACGGCACGGAATCGAAGACGAGTTCCAATTCCAGTCAGGTTCGTTATATTCACTTACACACAAACAGCCTTTAGAATCTGTCTATTCTCTCCCCCAGCTATGGGTTAATTAGTATGATTTATATCAGCTAATCATTATTGTCTCAAATAAATGTTTACATTCTAAAAGTATTTTCAATAATATGTAAAAGACTGATAAACCTTAAAACCAATGAAATCAACCAATAATTAATTTAATTATTCCTAATATATCAAATCCATAGAATAAAAATAAAAAGACGTACAGTAGACTGAATGGGAAGCTTTAAGCAATCAACAAAGCAGTGATAAATTAGCAGATGTCTTGTTAAACAAATCTTTAATGAAAAATAACTCCAGTCCATGAGGTTAGTCACAATTTTGATATAAGAAATTTCTTCATTTTTTTTAACAGATTTATAAAATTCACATTACAAGTTTTGGTCGTTTTAATCAACACATGTTGTCTTGTTTTGAAAAGTATGCTGAAGTACCTATTAAATTTAAATCAATATCCCAAAAAAATTTTAAACTGAGTTTTCATTCGTTTCAATGACCTTAACACATAATTATTATTTGGAATAAAAATAAAAATAAGCATAAATTACAAACTTTAAAAAATTCGTAATCTGGTAGATTCTCATTCAAAAAGCGTAACATACGTACTTAATTAATGCAAATGTAAGCAAAAACTTACGAACAGTCCTTTGTCTGAAGCATTCGACACATGCTTCAAGATGTACCAATGTTCTGCTGGGCTATAGGAACACCTTAGAGTACATGCTCGTTAACATGTTAATAACTGATTCAACGATATACCATTCATGAAACAGAGATCAGGTGTAAGGATGTTGCAGTCATTAATGCCATTAGAAAATACATAAACCCATTTATTCTGTCTTCCCCATCAAGATATGGATTAAATCTCAAGGTAGAGTGAGCTAAAGCCTTGAGTGGGGAAGCCGTTTTTCGAGAAGGACAACTCTGAATTCAAAAAAGTAACGGAGAAAGCAACTTGGGAACTACTCTACTGTCCTTTCTAAAACTTTAAGACAATTCTCAGAAAAAAGCAAATTTGTGCAAAGCTCTAATCGCCTACGACCTAAAAGGGCGGCAAAGTACAAGCAGAATAACATTATAGATAATAACGTTGCATTTTTAGTATCGGGATTTTACAAACTTTTCAAAAAAGATAATATTCTAGTGAGAAAAGGACACGCATGGTTTTATTTTTCAATTTATTCAAAAAGTTAAAATTGCGTAAATCATAAAAACTAGAAATGTGCATCATTTATGTGTTTTTTTTTGTTTGTTATTTTTTATTTTTTATTTTTATTTTTTGCCGGGAAGGGCGAAAATTATTCACAGTTGATCGAGAAGGTGCAATTACATCAATTATTCGATTTGTGTAATTTCAACGAGGAGAATTAATTATTTTAATTTTACTGTTAAGCTGAGAGGATTTTACATAAAAAAAACATAGAGAGGGGAAATGTTTAAAAATGTCTTCACTGATCGTGAAAACTTATAATTTCTGCCTAGTAGGGGCGACAATCTGTTCAGCTAATCAATTTAGTGATTCTTATTTGCTAGAATTTACCATATAAATCACTGTTGCCTTATTATACTTGGAGAGGATCTTGGTGCCTCTGAGTAATTTTTTTCCTGCACGAGAGAGTACTTAAAAGATAAGTTTAGTATGATACATTGAATATTATTAAGCAATAATACTTAAGAGTTTGTTTTTTTTATGATAAAATCAATACGGAATCTTTCCATCTGCTTATTTATAATAATTTAATATGATAATTGTCGGCTATTTAGAAAATTTAACAATATATTTTATTCACCTACAAATTCCGTCAATTACTTTCGGTCAAACCTACAGTTCAAGAATGCAACAATATTAATACATATAATAAATTATGGTATTTCAACAAGAAGACTATCTATAATTTGTTATATTTTATTTGAAGAGAATTTAAATGTTGACAATATCATGATAGCAGATAAACATATTCTTTTATGAAATTATAACAACACATCTCCGTGATCACAGGCAACAAGAAATCAGTATGTAATTGTCCTTAATTTTTTTAATTAAGAAAACACATGATATCATGGCACTAGAAGAAGACACTCTTTTAACGCATTATAACTTTACAAAACTATCTTTAAGTGTTTCAATATCAATAAATATTCGGAGAGTAGAATGCTTGTGTTGTAGCAAGTTAGTCGAATTATATACATAACTGCATAAAAAAAATTAATATTGGAGATTAGGTTTTACATGTATTCAAACACCAACCGCTGTAACCGGTTGTAAATAAGTAACTACTCCAAGGAACTCGGTATTGACAGGAAAGGTTGACAAGATATGCTGAGTGATAAGTATGATTCCCATTCGAGTGCCCTATACGTGCGGCCTATCTTAAACTAAACTAAGCTAATTATTGGCGCGATTCGAAATTGGGTGTGCGAGACACTCTGCCTAGTGCTGTGCCAAACTAAGTTAAGCTTAGTTAATAACATCACGTACAATCAGCGAAGTTAAGCAACGTCCAACCTGATCAGTAACTAGATGGTATACCACTTGAGAATACAAGGTCCTGTAAGCTTGGCTGTAAGGGTGGGTTAATGATTAATGACTTGAAATTCTTAATCGGAGAGTTAAGTTCCAGTTCCATTCAAGTTTGTTATATACACTTATGCGCAAATACTCTTGAGAAAAGTATGAATCCACCTATTCTCCTCCCAGCTATGGGTTAAGTATACTTTGATTACTAAAACCATTGTTACATCCAAAACTTGCGTTCAAAATTAGATTTCGGCATTAAATAACCCATAGAGGTTAATATGCCGCTAAATAAAAACAACCAACTAACAACCTAGTGTAGGGTAATAGAGAACTAGTTTAATTGACTGTTTCTACTTTATGGTGAATACAATCCTCACTGGGTTCTCCATAATTGTGGCCTTGTGTCAAAATAAGGTAAGCTTATTAAATGTCAACTAATGTTCTATAAAATATAACGAACTACGTCAAGATATTACGCTGGTAATATGACAGCGTGACATCTTAAACTCTCCATTTAGTCGCTGTCAAGTTTGATAATATCAAGCAATTAGTTTAAGGTGAGTGATGCGCCCAAATGTTTCTTTATGCCAACTATCAAGACTAGACACCGTGCAGGGAGAAGTGGCACCCAGTCTTTCCCAAATGCGGAGTAAATATAGTCTCGGACATAATTCGAACAACACACTTGAACGATTTCATTTTCAGAACTAGCAACCGTCACGCCAACTCCACGCCAACTCCACACGGTTTAGATGTCGAAACTTCTATTTCGTGTATATGCTATGCTACTTCAGTACATTCATAGTAATGACTCTATACAGCTTCCTTTATCTTGCTGCTTGTAGCAATATTTTTTCTTTACGATTTCTCTTTGTGATACTTTTTTACATCCATTTTCCAAATTACCAGGTATTATTAACTAAGAGAAACGATTGAGTCAGCCAAAGATCAGAATCAAGCCGGTACAGAGATTTAACTCTCTGGGTATTGTCATAACAGACGACGAAAATGACGCACAGAGATCAAAAAAGTGCATAAGAATAGTTAAAGAAGCCTTCCAGAAACTAATCAAAGTATGAAGACAGAGGAATATTTTGTGAGAAACAAAGGAGCACTAGACGTGAAAACAATCCTTCTATACTTGTCTATATTTCTAAGATGAGGTATTGTAATTATTTACATTGTTTGGGCTGTTATACTCATCTTTGTTGTCATATTCACGACGTTTCGGCTGTTTAGGATAAATTGTTCTCGTTTTATGAGTCATGCTAAGGACACATGGCCAGTTGAATAAAAGCGTTGGTTAGATCCAGTGACTTGACTTAAAGAGTTTGAGCACAATACCTGGCTATATTAAATAGTAGGAAATACGTGCAAGTCAGTTAAGTGCCCTACGCGATACACGCTTTGGGCGATCATGTCTCGAAAGAGACATGACTGACTGGGCAGAAGATTATCCCGCAGTAGGTTGCCATTACTTTCTGCGATAGACTGGTTGCCGACCAAGGCTATAGAACCCAGTCTGTTTTATTATTTAACCCATAACTGGAAGGAACAGACGGATTAATACCTTTCCCAAGGGTATTTGCGCGTAAGTGAATGCGATGAATTTAACTGGAATTCGAACTCGGCTTCCCAATTTCTCGTTCCGAGCCGATATCCACTGCACCAAAGCGCACATACAAGTACAAATCCTAAATAAAAAATATTAAACTGCAGTTAAATTCTGGTTCAGATTTAACAATCATAAATCTACACATTTGGAAAAAGTTGGGAAAACCAGCTTTGCTAAGAACTAATAAAATGGCCAGGTCCGTGACAGGGGAGAAAATCAATGTAACATTTCAAGGAAGGACGTTAAAACTAAAGACATTCATAATAAAGAATACAGAAAATTTATTTGGCACCGACCTGAATATTACAATAGAAGTTGCTTCTACGAAATAGAATAAGATGCAGGATTAAATAGCCAATAATTGATAACATTAACATAAAGTTATTATGAGATTTTAGAACTCTTATGTGGAATGCTGTTAGGAGAAAGCCAAAAATATAACGGGAACATAAGAAAATTGATTCTCTAAACTGTAAAGCTTGTCTAAAAGTTGATGTCGTTGAATGAATAAATAAAATATATTCTACATAGAAATTGGTCTCCAAGTATTTCAGTTCAATTCTTATTGGAAGATAATTTTTTATTTTGCTCCCGACTGCTTGCTTGACGTTCGTAAAACGCACAAAAACCTGAGAATTACAATAAAAATCTTCCTAATACTTCAATTTCTCTTTATATTACACACACCTTACTCAGCACTCATTTTAAGAGTAACCCTCTACTTTGAATGGGTTACGATCATATTGCCTTAAAACGCAGGTTTTCGTATGATCACCGAAGTTAGCAATATCAGTACATAGATGAGAATATCAGATGCTGTAAGCTTACATATGTGGGTGATGTAATGAATAATGGCTTGTAATTGGAGATCTAAAAGCACAGCTCTACTTCCAGTCGGGTTTTTTTATATTCATTTATGCGCAGATATCCTTGGGAACTGCATGAATTCACTATTTATAGGTTAATTAATGAGACTTGTATCAGCAGATTATTACTAACACCTCCCAAATTCTTATAATCTAAAAATATTTTGTCAGTTTAAATCAGTGTTTCCCGGACTTTTTTCTGTCATTTCCCCCTACACCCAGTTCAACCATCCAGATTTCCCCCTTCAGGTGTATGAGAGAAAGAGCAGTTAAAACACACTGAGACTATTTACTAATTTATTTTTCAAATCTACAAATATACTGATGAACTTATAGTTACAGAGTAAAGTGGATAGAGAGCAGTTAGTAACAACTAAGCATAGCCATAGAGAGCGGTTAGTAACAAATAAAAGGACTTTTGTTTACTCTTCTACTTCAGAATTAAATTAGTGAGAAGGGTGATGCTGCTTTTTGTGTACAGTGTATCAATATCAGGGTTAGTTTTGGAAAGCGCGCAACATATGAGATTTTTTATTTAGTAGGTAGTGTAATTATTTCCCCCCTGGTAGCTTCAAGTTTCTCCCAGGGGAAAATTTCCCCCAGTTTAGGAATCGCTGGTTTAAATAATCTGCAAAAGATGATAATCCGTAAAAAATAAATTATTCAGTCTACTTTGAATTGACATGGAGCCTTATATTGGGTGAGTTTCAGTATATATATAAAAAGAAAACTAGGCAAAATTAGTACTGACAGGGTTTAATCTAAAAACTACTTAAGACTTCTTCGAATTATTGCAATCAATTTTAGCGATAGAAAAATGCAAGGAAAATAGTGAGAGGGTGAGAAAGAGAAAGAAACAAGGAGAATGAAAGAGAGAGAGAGAGAGAGAGAGAGAGAGATCGCCTACCGTAAGGATGACTGTAAGATACAGTAATGGGAGGTGGTTCAGATGCCTCATCTTTATGGCAGCTTCCTACGCACCAGTCTTGCAAAGTAGACTGCGCTGACGAACTCATGTCAAACATTGCTTTTTATAAGAATTTTCCAACACTGATAAGCATCTTTCATTGGTCGTAAGTTCAAAGTGTGCAGCTTCTTGCTTTTAGATTTTATCAGCATTTGAACTAAGCAGTGACGTGCATGATTTGTGATACTTTTAAATTTAATGTTTGTCACTGAAATTTACTGCTGAAACTTAAACTGGTCACACATACACACACACACACACGCACATACACATACACACGTAGATATATATATATATATATATATATATATATATATACCTATGTATGTATATGAAGTTGTCGTTGTCACACAATATCATATCACGTATTAGTTTTAAATTTATGAATTTGTTTGTCTGTCTCATCATGGAGAAAATATAAGTAAATAAATAAAAATAAATTCAAGCTTTGATGCTTATCTTGCCTACTAAAAATCACTTAAAAATTAGAATAATCTGCTAATGCAAACCTGATATTCGCACACACGGGGACGTTTTACAAATATCTTTTACCACCTGATGACTATCCAAAACGGTCGAAACAAATCAGGTCATGCTGACAAACTAGACATATCCAAGAGGAAATGATTAGTTTATTGCGTATCGGGTGCTCTCTAAATATGCTAAATACAAACATTTTACTTACTAACAAACTATTATTTAATAGTTTTTGAGACGTAATGATTTTTTTAGTCATTTCACCCCAAGCAAGACAACACAACCACTAACACGCAAAGGAAGGGTACTGCGCGTGAAAGAATATGAGAAACAACAATTATTAAGGAGGGAGAACTGTGAATGAAGAAGAATTAAGGAGACAGGAGATAACGATTGAGATTAAATTTAAGATTTTGAAGATCAAAGTTGTCTGGGAAGCAAGAAGGCGGAAGAGATTTCCACAAGCGAGAGAAGAAACTGTTAGCATAGGACTTATAATAATATGAAAAGAAGAAAACATAATTAAGGAGAGAGAACAATAAAAGAAGAAAAATTAAGAAGACAGAAAATAACGATCGTATTGCACGTTTATTTTTGAAGATTAAAGTTGAGTGAAAAGCAAGAAGGCGGAAGCGAGTTCCACAAGCGAGAGAAGAAACTGTTAGCACAGAACTTATAATAATATGAGAAGAAGAAAACATAGAATAGAGAGAGAATAATAAAAGTAAAGGCTTTAAGAAGACAGAAGATAACCATTGACATTGCATTTAAATTTTTGAAATAGTGATGATAGCCTTAAAATCACAGGTACCGTATTTCAAAACATCTCTTGTTCTAAGTGTGACATATTATCTATCAGCATTTCTCTTCGTGTCTATTTAACTTGAATATCAATTCTTAGACTAGCCTAAGACAGTAACGATGCAATGTTTATGCCAGAGGATTTTAAATGAGAACGCTAGCCTGTTATATGAATTCTATTTTTGAGCCAATAACAGTTACGCTAGCTACACAACAAATAAAACTCAAAAGATCTCAAACAATTCAATATTTCCCCTTCATTTATTTTGAAATTTCGGGCAAAATTTTGAATGTTACCATTACTTTTCTTCGTTTTTCTTTTTCTTTTTCTTTTTTATTTAACAAAATAAAGTGATTTTAATCCTTCAAGGAATAATCTTTTAATTTTCAGGGAACATTTTTAACCCGAAAAATAGTCAAGTAAGTAAAAATATTTATATATTTGTTAAAAAGATTTATAAATAAATAGAACTACAAGACCTCCTACAGAAGGTAGCTGAAGAGAGTGACAAGAAAGGACTACAAATAAACTGCAAGAAAACTGAATGCATTGTCATCAGTAAAAAGAGCAATCCAAAATGCCAAATACAGTTGGGGGATACTAGAATCAAGCAAATACAAAAATTTAAATACCTAGGAAGTGTTCTAAAAAAAAGATGTAAGTGTGACACAGAGATCCGAAGGCGAATTGGCATGGCGAAGGATGCGTTCCAGAATCTGAGTAAAGTACTAAGACACAGGAAACTTTTACTAGAAACAAAGAAGAGAGTACTAGAATGCTATGTGATGTCAGTTCTTCAATACGGGAGTGAATGTTGGATAATATCATCGAAGATGAAGGAAAAACTTGAAGCAGTGGAAATCGGGTTCTATAAAAGAATGCTGTGAATATCATGGACCGAGCATGTGAGCAACGATGAGGTGTTGAAAAGAATGGCAACAAAAAGGAAATTAATAGTGAGCATCAGGAATAAACAACTGAAGTTCCTGGGACATGCAGTGATAAAAGGAGGGCTTGGAGAACCTAATACTGACAGGCCAGAAAGAGGGAAAAAGAGACAGAGGAAAGCAACGGATAACATATTTGAAGGGCCTCAGCAGGTGGATGACAGAACGGGAGTTGCGTGGTGTAACAGGAGAAAGCGTGCTAAGAGCCACCAAGGATAGAGAGACGTGGACAGCCATGATCGCCTACGTCCTAAAAGGACAGGGCACATAGAAGAAGAAGCAGAAGAAGAAGAAGAAGAAGAAGAATTGACACATAACATTTGATCCCTTAAAATATGTGTAAGTCTGGATAAAAGATACAGTAATGGTCAAATACAGTATGGTCAAAAATCCACTAAGTCATATTTTATTATTTTTTGGTTTTTACTATGAACATATTTCCAGTTCACTAACCAAAGTCTTAATGTGAAGATGAAATTAATCAAGGAAGACGCCATAGGTTTTTTAAAACCCCAAGTCCCTTTTAATGAAATGCTTGCTTTGCAAAAAATTCCTGAGCAACAATGGATACATTGAACATTTTAAAACAATTATAGAGTGTGTTCAAGATTGTTTTTAAAAGACACCTTTACAGCAGAATGCAGATAGCAGGTTTGTCTTTTTAATTTACCCTTAGTGATGATTTTGGAAAAGATCGAAAGTACTCGGGTTATAAAAAACAGAGGATCCTTTATTGATGAATTGCTTCTCAACATCAATAAACTGATCACAGAAAGGATCATTATAATTATTACTATATTAATATTATATATACTATATTAATACTATATTATTTAATTAAATTAATACTATATTCTTATAGTATTTATACTATATTATATCACTATTATCTAATACTATATTAATAATATATAATTAATACTGTATTATTCAATGAAACATATTTTAATGAAGATATGCTGTCTCTCTCTCTCTCTCTCTGTTTCTCTCTCTCTCTCTCTCTCTATATATATATATATATATATATATATATATAATTTCAAATATTTAAACACTTCCCTGTATCCTAAAACAATTAATAATAAAAATAAAGAAACAAGATATTGAATAGTTATTTAATAATAAAAGCACAAGACTGGAAATGAAGTTGAACGAAAATCTCGTCGCAATCAAAAAATAAAGTTAAAATATTGGGAAGAAGAAGAAGAAGAAGAAGAAGAAGAAGAAGAAGAAGAAGAAGAAGAAGAAGAAGAAGAAGAAGAAGAAGAAAATGGCTTTAATAATATCGCAATGAGAATTGATAAAAAAAAATTTAAAGGTTAATAACTTAGCAAGATGGATTGTCTATCAAGAGAATATTTGAAGAAACCGGTGTTCCTAATGTAAGCAGAAAAAAAGATTCAGAACATTAAGATTAAATGAAGAGACGAATGCAACTAAACTATGGCCTAGTATTAGCAAACATCATAAGAGAAATGTGCCGTTTGGGCAAAGAAGTTCAGGAAAACTAATTTTTCAAAAGTAATTTTAGTGATTTATTTAGAGCTACATTGGAAAAATAATGGTTGGGTTACAGGTTTCATAGTCAATCGACTTAGAAAACATCAGAGGCGAGATATGGAGTAATAATTATGGCTAGTATTTTTGGCAGTAAAGTCGCTTGCGAAGATAATTGCAGGGAATTATTGTTCACGTTGCCTTAAAATTTTAAGAATATCAAATTAATCAAACTGCCTTCTCATATATTAATTCAAGAAAAAAGTTGTTTCAGTCATGAAAACATTTGCATATGAGAATGGAAAAGAATATCCAATCAAAAAGGAGTTCTTAAAAAGTAATAGAAACTAATGCAATAATGTTTAATTTGAAACATTTATTAGTGAGTGATATCTTAACTATATAATATATGCATATGACACTGTGTTGATGGCGGAATCGAAGGAAAACTACAGGACCTTCTAGATAGCGTAGTAGAAGAAAGCGTGAAAAATGGACTAACCATCAACTGCAAAAAGACAGAAAATATAGTCATCAGCAAGAGAAAAAGCCCAAGATGCGTAGTAGAGATTGGAGATGATGTGAACTTCAGGCAGGTACAGAAGTTTAAATATCTGGTAAGTGTTTTAACAGTTGAAGGGAATACGACACGGCGATCCAAACATGCATTTGACTAGCGAAAGAAGTATTCCAAATGATAATAAGTAAAGTACTCAGAAAGACAAACATTGCTTTAAAAAACAAAGAAAAAGAGTTTTGGATTGCTATGTGAAATCCATCCTCTTGTATGACAGTGAATGCTGGACAATCTCCCCAACGGATAAGAAAAAAATGGAAGCAACAACAATTGCTTTCTGTAGAAGGATACTAAAAATTCCATGGACAGAGCGAATAAGCAACAAGGAGATCTTACAGAAAATGGCCATACAAAGAACATTTCTATTCAGAATCAGAAAATGAGATCTCGGAATTTTGGACAAGTAATGAGAACCAACGGCTTAAAGGGGACATTTTACTACAAAATTTGTCCCTCGCCCGGGAAAGAACGACATGAGCAACAGGTGTCTCTGGACCGTTACCCTGCAACTGTGAGCATCAAAGACCAACTCACCATAGGAACATGGAACGTCAGGATACTCAACTGTGGACAACTAGAGAATGTCAAACAGGAGATGAACAGACTGAATATCAACATCCTAGGCATATGGGAAACAAGATGGCCTAATATCGGAAATGTCAGTAGTGACACCCACAGGATAATATAAGCAGGAGGTAAAAAAACGAAAAAGGGGTCGCTTTAATACTAAACAAACAAGTGAAGAGATGTGTACTTGGATACTGGCAACTGTCAGAGAGAGTCCTCTTGGTTAAACTGCGGGGAAGGCCCTTCAATATAGCTATTATAGTAGTTTATGCGCCGACAACTCAAAGCTCGGAGGACGAAATAGAATTTTTCTATTCAATACTGGACAGTGCCAAGGGTCAGTGCAAAAGCCAAGAAATTAGGATAATAATGGGGGACTTAAATGCAAAGGTAGGTAAAGATAGAGAAGGAGACACGAACGGCAACTTCGGACTAGGAGAGCGCAACGAAAGAGGAGAAAAATGGATCCAATGGTGCTCAGCCAATGACCAGGTTATTACTAACACCTGGTTCCAAGAACACCCACGACGTTTATGGACATGGAGAAGTCCAGAAGGCGATACGAAGAACCAAATAGATTATATAACTATAAACAAGAGATTCAGGAACGCAGTAGTCCAATGCAAAACATACCCAGGTGTCGACTGCGGAAGTGACCACGTCCCAGTCATCTGCAAACTAAAAGTGAAACTCCGAAGACTGAAGAAGCCCAGCACATCACCAAGGCTGCAATACGACACACTAGAGGACGATCTCACCCTGCAGAAAGAATACAATAACAGCGTGAGAAAGAAATATGAAGAACAAATTGGAAAAGGGTACTCAAAATGGGATTCACTAAAAGAAGCGATGGTGACCTCAGCGAACAACATAGCCCCAAAGGAAATCAGACGCAGAAGAAAAAACGAGTGGATGACCGAAGAGATCCTGCACATGATGCAAAGGAGACAAAAAATAACGCCAAGGCACGGAGCAGAGTACAAAAACTTCACAGGGAGATAAGGAACAAATGCAGACAAACCAAAGAGGAATGGCTCAACAACAAATGCGCAGAAGTAGAGAGACTGAGCAGTAACAACAAAGCAGAGATGCATAAAGAGATAAAAGAACTGACAGGACAAAAAACCTGCTCCTCAACAGGATGCATAAAATCCAAGGAAGGAACAATCATATTAGAGAAAGAGGAAATACTCCAGCGATGGGAAGAATATATAAAGGATCTCTTTTACGACAAGAGAGAATAACCGAGAATACACAAGGAGATGGATGGACCTGAAATACTAACATCCGAAGTGGAAGCTACAATAGCCAAAATGAACAGAAACAAAGCACCTGGTCCAGATGGCATAGTGATAGAGCTGCTGACAGCCTTAGAAGAATATGGCATAGAAAAGATTACCGACATAATAAACGAAATTTATAGCAGCGGAATAATACCAGACGACCTATGCAAGTCGATATTTATAGCGCTGCCGAAGAAACCTTGTGCAAACGAGTTCGAACTACACAGAACTATCAGCTTAATGAGTCACATTACAAAACTGATTGTCAGAATCCTGATGAATAGAACAAGAAGCAGAATCAGGCCAGAGATAGGGCAGGAACAGTGCGGGTTCGTCACAGACACTAGAACAAGGAACGCCATATTCATGATTAGGATGCTCTCTGAAAGGGCATTACAAATGAAGAAAGACTTGTACCTATGCTTCATTGACTACGCGAAAGCATTCGACAAAATACGACACAAAGAATTGATGGAGATACTAGGCAGCCTCGACATTTTCGGGAAAGACATAAGAATAATCAAGAATCTCTACTGGCAGCAAACGGCCTGCATACGGACAGGTAACGACCTCAGTAGTTACACAAAGATAGAAAAAGGCGTAAGACAAGGATGTGTCTTTTCACCGGATTTGTTCAACCTATACAGCGAGAATATTTTGAGGACTCTAGATGACACGCCAGGATTTGTTATTGGAGGCCACAACCTGAACAACATAAGGTATGCGGACGATACAGTGCTGATTGCGGACACGGAAAGGAAACTACAAGACCTCATACAGAAAGTAGCAGTGGAGAGTGACAATAAGGGACTACAAATAAACTTTAAGAAAACTGAGTGCATGGTCATCAGCAAAAGATACAACCCAAAATGCCAAATACAGGTGGGGGATAACAGAATCAAGCAAGTACAAAAATTTAAGTACCTAGGAAGTTTTCTAACAGAAGATGGAAAGTGCGACACGGAGATCCGAAGGCGAATTGGCATGGCAAAGGACGCATTCCAGAAGATGAGAAAAATACTAACACACAGGAAAATCTCAATAGAAACGAAGAAAAGAGTGCTAGACAGCTACGTGATATCAGTTCTTCAATACGGCTGTGAATGCTGGACAATATCATCGAAAATGAGGACAAAACTGGAAGCGGCCGAAATGTGGTTCTACAGAAGGATGCTACGGATATCGTGGACTGAGCATACAAGCAACGAGGAGGTGTTGGAAAGAATGGCAACAAAAAGGAAATTGATGCTGAGCATCAGGAAGAGACAACTGAAGTTCCTGGGACATGCAATGAGGAAAGAGAGCCTGGAGAACCTGATACTGACTGGTCAGATAGAAGGAAGGAGAGACAGAAAAAGGCAGCGGATTACATATTTGCAGGGTCTGATCAGGTGGATGACGGAACGGGGGTTGCCAGGAGCAACAGGAGCAAACATACTAAGAGCCACAAGGGATAGGGAGACGTGGAGAACCATGATCGCCTACGTCCTGAAGGGACAGGGCACATAGAAGAAGAAGAATGAGGAAGGAGGGCTTGGAAAATTTAGCCATTACAATGTATATTAAAGGCAGAAGAGATAGGAAAAATTAGAGGATTACTTGCCTGACGTGATTGTATGAATAGATGACAGAACTGGAGCAAGAACATTAGCAAAGGGAAAAAATTGCTAAAGGCTACAAGAAATATGAAGTTGTGGAGAGCCATGATTGCCAGCCGCATGTAAACACACTTTTACGACAGTACAATTTGTATTCATTTTTTCTTATCCCAGACTAGTTGACACCTAAGGATATATGAACCAGTCTGTCCTGCTATTTTACCCATAGATGGAGGGAAAAAGATTCATACTTTTCTCAAGGGTAATAGCACGCAGTTAAATATAATAAACTTGACGGGAATTCGAACTTGACTCACCGATTCCTCTAGACGATAAATTTTACTCTACCATGCCTCAACGTTGATAACTAAAGACTACTTTTTGAGAAACCAGTTTTCATTAAATTCTTCGACCAATCCACACTTTTTCTTTGTAATATATATTATTAATAGATGGTAATTATGTCGCATTCGTCTCTTCCTCCAGTTTTCTTAGTATTCTAAATATCTTTCTCTCTTTACTTTCATAACACCAGATTCCTCAAATATTTTCTTGCTAGGCACTGCATCTGGCTATCTTATTGCCTTTTATATTTTTCTCAAAGTAATATTCTTAAAGGTATTTCCTTCTTCTTCTTTTATGTACCTTGTCCCTTCAGGACGTAGGCGATCATGACCTTCTACGTCTCCTTATCCCTGGTGGCTCTTAGCACGCTTTCTCCTGTAATGTCTCTCAGTCCCCGTTCTGTCATTCACCTGCTCAGGCCCTTCAAATATGTTATCCGTTGCTTTCCTCTGTCTCTTTTTCCCTCTATCTAACCTGTCAGTATTAGATTCCCCAAACCCTCCTTTTATCACTGCATGTCCCAGGAACTTCAGTTGTTTATTCCTGATGCTCACTATTAATTTCCTTTTTGTTGCCATTCTTTTCAACACCTCATCGTTGCTCACATGCTCGGTCCATGATATTCACAGCATTCTTTTATAGAACCCGATTTCCGCTGCTTCAAGTCTTTCCTTCATCTTCGATGATATTATCCAACATTCACTCCCGTATTGAAGAACTGACATTTACATAGCATTCTAGTACTCTCTTCTTTGTTTCTAGTAAAAGTTTCCTGTGTCTTAGTACTTTACTCAGCTTCTGGAACGTGTCCTTCGCCATGCCAATTCGCCTTCGGATCTCTGTGTCACACATTCCATCTTCTTCTCGAACACTTCCTAGGTATTTAAATTTTTGAATTTGCGTGATTCTAGTATCCCCCAACTGTATTTGGCATTTTGGATTGCTCTTTTTGCTAATGACCATCCATTCGGTTTTCTTGCAGTTTATTTGTAGTCCTTTCTTGTCACTCTCTTCAGCTATCTTCTGCAGGAGGTTCTGCAGTTTCCTTTCCGTGTCTGCAATCAACATTGTGTCGTCTGCGTATCTTATTTTGTTTAAATTGTGACCTCCGATGACAAATCCTGGCATAACATGTAGGGTCCTCAAAATATTCTAACTGTACAAGTTAAATAAATCCGGTGAAAATACACATCCCTGTCTTACGCCTCTTTCTATCTTTGTATAACTACTGAATTCTTTACCTGTCCGTATGCAGGCAGTTTGCTGCCAGTAGAGGTTTTTAATTATCCTAATGTCTTTCCCAAATATATCGAGCCTGCTGAGTATTTCTATCAATTCTTTGTGGCGTATTTTGTCGAACGCTTTTGCATAGTCAATATAGCACAGGTATAAGTCCTTCTTCTTTTGTATTGCCCTTTCAGAGAACATCCTAATCATGAATATGGCGTTCCTTGTCCCAGTGTCTTTGACGAACCCGTAGTGTTCTTGTTCTATCTCTGGCCTGATTCTACTTCTTGCTCTATTCATCAGTATTCGGACGATCAGTTGTGTAATGTGACTCATTAAGCTAATAGTTCGGTGTAGTTCATACTCGTTTGCACTTAGGCAATGCTATAAAAATGGATTTGCATAGGTCATCTGGCATTATACGACTATTATAAATTTCATTTATTATTTCCGAATTTTTTTCTATGGGGAATTCTTCCAGGGCTAACAGCAGCTCTATTACAATGCCGTCTGGTCCAGCTGCTTTGTTTCTATTCAGTTTGGCCATTGCAGCTTCCACTTCGGACTTTAATTTTTCCGGCCCGTCCTCATCTTTGCATATTATCGGTTGCTTTTTTTTTTATCGTGGAAAAGATCCTCTATATATTCTTCCCATCGCTTGAGTATTTCCTTTTTCTACAGTATTATCGTTCCAGTCTTGGCTTTTATACATGCTGTTGAAGAGACTGGTCAATATTTTCAACTTCTTTTTTTTTATTGTGATGCGATCTCCGTTCAACTATCATTACGAAATAACTTATCTTGTTTCTCTTTTTAAATTATGATTCAGGAAAGTCTTTATATATTTGGAATTAAAACAACACGCACGCACACAAATATATATATATGTGGTTAAATAAAGAAGATAAGAGGAAAATAAACCCAGTCCCGATGAGTGAAGATATCATAACTATGTCCTCACGCAACTTCAAAGTTGGCATGAACCTGCTCAGTTAAAGTGGGAAATTCTTTGCACTAAAACTATTAATGCTCTATCTTCACCCTGATAATATCAAGCACCTTGATAATATCAAGCACTTTGCGATTAAAAAAAAACTGCTTGCCAAAGTGCGTTTAATCAGTAAGACTACTGAAAAAACAAATCTTGGCGCCAAAAACTATAAAAGATTCAGTCAGTTAAGTGTCATACGTGAAACACGCTTGGGCGATTATGTCTTGAAAGAGACATGACTGACTGGGCAGAAGATTATCCCGCAGTAGCTTACCATTGCTTTCTGCGGTAGACTGGTTGCCGACCAAGGCTATAGAACCCAATCTGTTTTATTATTTAACCCATAACTGGAAGGAACAGACGGATTAATACCTTTCCCAAGGATATTTGCGCGTAAGTGAATGCAATGAATTCAACTGGAATTCGAACTTGGCTCCCTGATTTCTCGTTCCGAGCCGATATCCACTGCACCACAACACGCTACCAAAAGCGCTACTGCAAATATTTTATTAAAAGCAGCTATTAATTAATTTGGTATTTATGAGACGTATTTATTACAGTTTTCCCTTAGAAAATGTTTATTTTCAAGAAATTAAATTTTCAACAACATTTTATTAAACTGAGATATTAACAAATAACATTTCCAATTTATGATGCAAAGATTCACGTGAACTCGAAGCCTTTTTTTTTTTATTGAACTCATTGCTAAAATTGAAGCAATAATAGTTATTGCTTCAATTTTAGCAATGAGTTCAATAAAAAAAAAAGGCTATTCTTTTTACTTTCGGCAAAATCAGTTTTAAGCAGTATAGATAAATCAAAATCTTCAATAAGATTTCCTACGTGTCCAGATTGTAGGGTCATCCTGTATATGAATATAAGAGCATAATGTGCCGTTATGGTAACGCTTGACCACTAGTTTTTTAAGTGATCAAACAACAGTTATTTTCACTGATTCGCTGTATTCAGCAGATATTGTCCTTTTGGATTAGCATTTATTCGGGACTTTACAGAATTATTTTCATGAAAAAACTTATTTTAATGAAAAAAAAATAAACTGATTTGAAAGGCTGGAAAATCAATTCACACAATTTGCAGAGAAAGGCAAAAGAAAAAAGATACCTAGGAGCCTGAAATTATGAAGTCTTTCGAAAAATGACTGAATTTGATGTAGCATATATATGGTTCTGTGACCGGAGGTAGTTAATGAGATTTTTCTTTTCTTTTTTTATCGACTTCGGTCAGTTTCAAGGTGTCGTTTTGTCAATGCATCTCGTGCCGACGCTGTGATGAAATAGACAAAATTTCATTTAAATGATCTAGTTCGGTCGCATGTATTATAATAATCGTGTTGGCTTCTTTGAAAATAAAGAAGCTGAAGAGGCATTTGAAAAAGTGTAAACATAGTTAATTGCAATAGAATTACAGAGTGTATGCACAACTTATTTTATTTAATAAACTGAATAAACATTTTAGAGAAAATTTCACTTCATGGTATATTTAGAACTAGTATCCATGTTCATTGTTTTATCACAACTTCTTAAACGCTGTTTTCGGTCTTCCTTTTTTATTTATTTATTTTTTTATTATATTGCATTTTGAAATTAGTTATTATTAATATTATTATTATTATTATTGGCTGATGTTTGTATTAATATACTGATATTTCTTTTATGGATTACATACACTCTCCGGATAGAATATACCATTAAAGAAGGCGGGAGAGTACACTAGACAAACTATTGTAATTGATAACCATCTTACTGTAGTAGTCGATTACATAGCTAGTTGGGCGATCATGTATCGAAAGAGACATGACTGACTGGGCAGAAGATTATTCTGCAGTAGGTTGCCATTGCTTTCTGCGGTAGATTGGTTGCCAGCCAAGACTATAGAACCCATTCTGTCCCATTATTTGACCCATAACTGGAGGGAAGAGACGGATTAATACCTTTCCCAAGGGTATTTGTGCGTAAGTGAATGCATGTGGTTCAACTGGAATTCGAACTCGGCACCTCGATTAGTCGTTCCGAGTCGATATCTACTGCACCATAACGCACTACTGCACTACAACGCACATCCGATTACATAACTAAGCTTAAAATATTTTCACACGAAGACAGTGGTAGGTCACCTAGTGAGAATCAAACACGATAAACTAACGAGATTTCTAATTTCTGCGTTACAGTAGTCGCCTATTAACCTTTGTTTTACAAAAGACCACAGTCGTAAGAGGATCAGTTTTAGCACACTAATGAATTGGATTGTAGGATGAAATATCTAACCACAGCGATACAATAGCCGCCCAGCACAAGTAAAATGGGCTGCTGATCAGCGTGCTACTTTAGGCGCTCAAATGATTATTAATTAAGCATAGCTTAGTCTGGTACAAGGACTGAGAAACTAGAGTACCATAAACACATTCCTTCAGGACGTGGACGATGATTACTCTCCATAACTTCCTATCCTTTTGATATGTACCAGAAAGGGATATATATATATATATCATTCGAGGTAGTTAAGAGGTTTAGGCAAATGTAACCGGGTAGGACAATCTAGTACGTTGACGTAATGGACAGTACTCGTCGTATGCAGTATCCTGAGACGTAGGCGTAGTCAATAGTCGTAGACCTATGGACGTAGACCTCTAGTCGAAAACCTGTAGACCTCTGGACATAAACATGTAGACCTCTGGAGGTATAAATGTATGGACGTAGACCAATAGCGGTAGACCTCTTTGCGCCCTAGCCTTCGTCTGTATTTATGGCTGACACCAGCTAATCACATTATTTTGCGGGGGAACCAATGTGTATGCATATTCATTACATCATCTTTTTAACCGTAATGTTTGTTATCTTACTATCATTCTCACTCCTTTTTCTGTCATCTATTTGAACTAGCATTTTAGGTGGCTTGCTCACTGTTTCGCTTTGTCCCTCTTGCCATCCGTATGTCTTAAGAGTGTCAAATTCTCTTTCCTCATACTTTCTGATTTTAAGTACAAGCATCGTTTAGAACATCAAACAAGTTAAAAACTTACAACCAAATTCGCCTACCATTTTTAGGTTGTTCGCTGCTCTCTCTCTCTCTCTCTCTCACACACACACACACACGCGCGCGCGCGCGCGCACACACCAGGGTACAGGGTTGTTGAAAAGTTTAATGAGTCAACGGCCATCTCAGTAAAATCAATGTGGAGAAAATTTTCCTAAAGTATATCATTCAGATGTGAGTTAACGGCGTGAAGAGGGCCAATCCTCTTTGGAATGACATCTTGCACGGTCAATCAAGATGAACTTACTGAACTAATTTGTGAAACAAGGCTACAAGAAATTGATTAATGCCAAATTTTGGGTGTTAAGATAAATGCTATTGGATTCACCATTTCATCAATGGCTGGTTACAACTATTGATACCTAACCTGCTACTGCTGTTCCCACCAAGGCTCACCAGACTCAATGTTGCATGCAAAAGGACATCATTCATCTGTAAGTACAATGTGTAATTTAGTTTTGATACAAGACCCAAAATATTGAAAGCACCTTGAATAGAGTACTCTATACTCAATTGCAACATTTTACTGAGATAAACTTGCTGAACATTACCCCATGATATAAAACAAAAGGAAGTATTCCCATATAAAATTAAGGTACCCAGTGAGGAACGAACTCAATACCAAGGGAAATTGGTTTAACAAACGAACTTACTGTCATGCTCTAGCAGGAATCCATACATATTCAAAAGGAACATCTTTTTTAAGGAACACCAAAATCATAAAATTCCTCGACTCTGAAAAAGCGAAATTTCAGAACAATAACGGAGAGATTTCACAAATATAAAAGAAACATTTGATTTGGAAGTGAAACTACTACTAGCAATATTTGTCGCTCGCTTTACATATTTTTAATAAAGTTTTTTTCAATAAATTTCATATGTGTTATTTTTCAAACTATTTCTATTAGAGCGTGCCAGTTTTTTTAATGGATCAGTGATACGCGCTTGGGTGATCATGTTTCTTTCGATGCATGACTGACTAGGCAGAAGATTTTCCTGCAGTAGGTTGTTATTTCATTCTGCTGTAGACTGGTTGCCAACCAAGGCTATAGAACCGCATCTGTCCTGCTATTCAACCCATAGCAGGAGGGAGAAGAAATGAATCCATACCTTTCCCAAGGGTATTTGTGCGAATGCAACGAATTCTACTGGAATTCGATCTCGGCTCGCTGATTTCCCATTCCGTGCCGATATTTATTATGCCACAACGCACCGTCATGAATAGCGGCACAGAATAAGAAATCGAAAAACCGATTTTGAATTTCAGTCAAGCTCGGTTCATTTATTTCGGCGCAAATACCATTAGAAAGGTTTGAATACCTCAGTTCTTTCTTTTTATTGTAATATTCACTCACGATAAAAAAAAATAATTATTCTTGCAATATGAAATATGTGTCGATTTCCAGTAGAATTCGTTGTATTCCCAAAGGATTGGTAGGCCGTAAAAACCGAATCAATAAAAACCTGAGTCATGTTTTTCTGAGACTGATTTGTACCAAACTCTGAGTCTTAGAAATTTAGCTGAATTAGGCATTTCACTAATTCTTGACTTTGACTCTTGATATGACACCTCATCTGCTACTGCTGTTCCCACTAAGGCTCGCCAGACTGAATGTTGCGTAATCAAAGAAAATGCTTTATTTACTGTTATTTCATAACGAATATTTATTTTTAAGAAAAGTATATAATTTTTATCATGAGCTGAAATACATTTTAAATCATCAATTATCTCTGTCAATCAGTATTGTTTTTTGCTTAGTTGGACACACAAATCAAAACCCATTGCGATTATCAGATATTGAGAACTTGCGATCTTATCTAAATGAAATCTATATTTTGCCGCGTAATATCAGTCGACAAGTTCATGTCTTGCAATGGTGGCAACTTTTATGCAATGACCATAACTCAACGTAGACAGATTACATTTACTTTTTTATTTATTTGTGTTATTTAAATTGACTTCCTAGCATTTTTTAGGTTCTGAGTTGAACCATTGTTATTGCACCATAGAATATTTTGACGATTATCTTCACCTTTCTTGTTCTGCATACTATATTACAGGCGGCGTTTTTCCTCGGTTTACCTAAAGTGTTTCTTTTTAATTCATTGATTGTTGTCTTTGTTTGAACTAACTGGTTGCGGAACTTGTTCAAATCAATGGTTTCTTCTGTAAGCAGACGATCATGTCTCTCCAAAACACAATGTCTATTGTTGCACCAAGTAATATTTGATCCTTTAACATCTCTATCAGCGTAGCCTTGACAGATGTTAAGGGTTAGTAAAGCTAGTCTGGTTAAGGAGCACTATTGAGTAATGAGTTCGATCCTTACTGGGTGACCCTTACAAAATTCAACATAAAATGATTAAATAAGGCTTAATATGTCGTAATATCTATCAACTGAACAACGAACCATTACTCTTTTTCTTTATTCTACCATCCATTCACAGATATTTAACTAGGTTATGTCCAGTGAGTTTTAAATTTTCTAAGCCCTTCTCCCTCAGTATGTCACCCAGGAATTCCATTTATCTCTTTCCGATTGCAAGAATAACTTTCCTTGCAGTTTCTATTTTCCTCAAAACAACATTGTTGTTCACATGTCCTCTCCATAGTATTCTCAGAATCCATCGATAGAATCACATCTCTGCCGCTTGAGATCTCTTCAAGTTTAAACAGATTGTTTAGCATTCAGTGTTATATCAGCGATTAGATATTAGCTAGTAGTTCAGCAGTCTTTGCTTTTAATACATCTTTCCTCTCTCTTAATACTTTTTTTTAGTTTCTGGAAAAAAAAAACTTTTACTATTCCGAAGTACTTTGGAATTTCTGTGCCACATTAACGTTGGCTGTTGCTTCACCATCCATATAGTTAAATTTCTGCACCTATTTAATTACAGTAAGCTCAATTACAGGGGTCCGTCCTCCCAGTCATTATCTCTCCGTCGTGAAGGGTCCAGATATTATCTGGTACCTGAGCTTTTCAAAAAGGGAAAGTTTCGAGTGGATTGGAGCAGTTTTTCTCCTTAGCCAATGTATGCGTTGACTTCCAATTTAAATTCGGCCTTGTGCCATATTTCGTTCTAATCGGTGCGCGGAAAGATCCCATAATTTATTTGATACAACATTTTTACATAATTTTGCAAAGACGCACGCATGCCAACTTAACAGGCAGTCAACTATGTATTTAACTAATTTTCGATGACCATAGAAGGTTAGAAAAGTAGAGAAAAATTAAGAGGAAACAGGTGAAAGTTTATCATCCTTGGAAACTCCCAACGTCTGTAAAGGTGTTAATTACTTGTTTGATTTGCAAACTACCGTTTTATATTCTTTTTAAGTGCCTTTCACTAGATTGTGATATTCATATTATTATGATAATACTGACTAAAACATTTTGCAATTTGAATATTTTATTGCTCACATGTAGGGCCTATGGCATCCTCAGCAGCCTTCTGTAGAACCACATTTCTGTTGTATCGAGTCTCTCATTTTTCTTTGGACAACAAATCTCTGCTTGTTCTATACTCTTATAAAAGTGTATCACCAACAATATGGAAGGAAATGAACGTAAAATATTCGCACCAAAAAACTAACGATGAAAATCGTTTGCTTTCATGATTTTCTTTTGGAACAAATCGCTATAAATGGCGATCAAAAGCAAATGGATGGAAACTTAGAAATAAATATGGTCCGGCCTGACATGTATTGGTAGAAACAAAAAGATGTATTCAATAAGTCGAAAACTGCATAGGTTAATGAAAATATTTAATCTCAGAACTTCAGACGAAACTAGGAAGACCGAATAATATATGAATATAGTATACTGTTTTTGATATTTTCTATTTTATTCAGTGAACATGTTTTTCAACACTCGGTAAAGCTCTGACAAGAGGCGAATGAAAACCGGTAAAAGTTTATTTTATTATTTTTTTTTTTTTGTTTTACCGTTGACCTAGTAACTATATAATTTTGTGTTATTTTTATTTCTTTTTTTACATTTAGTTAATTATGGCCATTTTTATTGTATTTATTAGGAAAGTTAATGACCAAGTGGGAAAAATATTGTGAGAAATTTCGTCCTTTACAACTTCATCGGACTAAAGTGATTTTTACATTGATGTAACTACATTTCAACATGAAGGAAAGAGGGATTTTGCAAAAATTTTAAACTTTTACATTTTTTTAGATGCATCCAAGTATAGTCTAGCCGATTTTTGTTTTAAGTTTTTATTTACTGTGAATGATCTAGCAATTAAAGCACTTTCTATACCCGTTCTTATTAGTAAATTGCTTTCTTTTTAATTAGTCAGTCAGTCAAGTGCCATACGTGATACAATACACGCTTGGGTAATCATGTTTCCAAAGAGACATAACTGACTGCATAGAAGATTGCCATTACTTTCTGCGGTAGACTGGTTGCCAGCCAAGGCTATAGAACCCAATCTGTCCTGTTATTTAACCTATTACTGGAGTGAAGAGATGGATTAATACCTTTTCCCCAGGGTATTTGTGCGTAAGTGAATGCAATGAATTCAACTGGAATTCGAAATCGGCTCTCCGATTTCTCGTTCCTAGCTGATATCCACTGCACCGCAACGTATATACGTTAATTTGAGTAACATTTTTTTTTTTTTTTGTAGAGTAGCATATTTTAAATCAAAATTATGATTAAACTCATGACGGGGAGTTAGTTACATTGTTCTGGTGTATGAAAAATAAAAATTATATAATTTTTCCTACACTGCAATTAATTAAAAAAAATTATTCTCATATGGAATATGACAGAGAGAACTTTCATTAGACGATATATCTGTATTAATCCTGACTGTTTAAATTAACTCATCTTTCCGGAGACTGTACACCCGAACGAATAGTCAGTTAAATAGAAATTTCTAACTCGACAGTTGTTGGCTAACATGTTGAACGATCGTTAGCAGGGACGTTGCAAAACAAAGCCGTTTTCCTTCGCAGTGCCACTGACGGAAACGTTGATAGTCATAAAAAGAAATTGCTTAAAACACCTTCTGATGCATAAAACGGAAATAATTGGAAAGCCATTACGTTAAAAACAGGACGATAAAATGCGTTTTGTTTATTTTCTCGCAACTTTCAGTCTCTTACTGTGGCTAAATGTAACTAAATCGATTGACAGGAGACAGTTATTTCTAACTACAGGTTTGTACGCTTTTTTCTATATTTTCCCATTTAGCCATTCCTAGACAATCCAAATAACGAGTTTCCTCTTACTTTTTGTTATTTGAAGATTAGTTGTTTTTTTTTATTTTATGAACCATCATTATCATGTTCATCTGTATTTAGTCATAAATCTGTATTTGTTTACAATCTATTATCTTCATCTATATGTTTTACATTCTTCTTATGTGTTTCTTTTCATCTTCTACGAACCATCGCATTCATCTGTATTTGTTTTACAATTATGTTATCTTCAACTGTAATTGTTTGATGTGCCATCATCTTCGTCTGTATTTGCTAATAAATCTGTATTTGTTTTACGATCTATTTTTTTCATCTGTAATTGTTTTATGAATCATCATCGTCATCAGTATTTGCTCATAAATCTGTATTTGTTTTACGATCTATTTTTTTCATCTGTAATTGTTTTATGAATCATCATCGTCATCAGTATTTGCTCATAAATCTGTATTTGTTTTACGATCTATTTTTTTCATCTGTAATTGTTTTATGAATCATCATCTTCATCAGTATTTGCTCATAAATCTGTATTTGTTTTACGATCTATTTTTTTCATCTGTAATTGTTTTATGAATCATCATCGTCATCAGTATTTGCTCATAAATCTGTATTTGTTTTACGATCTATTTTTTTCATCTGTAATTGTTTTATGAATCATCATCTTCATCAGTATTTGCTCATAAATCTGTATTTGTTTTACGATCTATTTTTTTCATCTGTAATTGTTTTATGAATCATCATCGTCATCAGTATTTGCTCATAAATCTGTATTTGTTTTACGATCTATTTTTTTCATCTGTAATTGTTTTATGAATCATCATCTTCATCAGTATTTGCTCATAAATCTGTATTTGTTTTACGATCTATTTTTTTCATCTGTAATTGTTTTATGAATCATCATCTTCATCAGTAAATTTTGCTCATAAATTCTGTATTTGTTTTAAACGATTTTCTATTTTTTTCATCTGTAATTGTTTTATGAATCATCATCTTCATCAGTATTTGCTCATAAATCTGTATTTGTTTTACGATCTATTTTTTTCATCTGTAATTG
Organism: Ascarosepion bandense; assembly: GCA_037127315.1. Taxonomy (NCBI): domain Eukaryota; kingdom Metazoa; phylum Mollusca; class Cephalopoda; order Sepiida; family Sepiidae; genus Ascarosepion; species Ascarosepion bandense. The sequence continues at coordinate 2,533,151 of JBBBDQ010000708.1, forward strand.
TTTTATGAATCATCATCGTCATCAGTATTTGCTCATAAATCTGTATTTGTTTTACGATCTATTTTTTTCATCTGTAATTGTTTTATGAATCATCATCGTTCATCAGTATTTGCTCATAAATCTGTATTTGTTTTACGATCTATTTTTTTCATCTGTAATTGTTTTATGAATCATCATCTTCATCAGTATTTGCTCATAAATCTGTATTTGTTTTACGATCTATTTTTTTCATCTGTAATTGTTTTATGAATCATCATTTCTTCAAATCAGTATTTTTTAGCTTTTCATAAATCTGTATTTGTTTTACGATCTATTTTTTTCATCTGTAATTGTTTTATGAATCATCATCTTCATCAGTATTTGCTCATAAATCTGTATTTGTTTTACGATCTATTTTCTTCCTTTGTACATTTTGCCATCTATTATGTTCATCTGTAATTTTTTATGAACCATCATTTTCATCTGTATTTGCTCATAAATCTATATTTGTTTTACGATATTATCTTCATCTGTAAATATTTTATGAACCGTCGTCTTCATCTATATTTGTTCTATGAACCATCATCTTCATTTGTATTTTTATTATGTATTATCGTAATTTGTAATTGTTTTACGAACCATCGCATTCATCTGTATTTGTTTTACACTCTATTATTTTATTTTATATTTTTACGAATCATCATCGTCACATCTGTTTATATGAACCATCAGTTTTATCTGTATTCGTTTAATAAATCTGTTGTTTTCATCTCTATTTGTTCTATGACTCATCAACGTTCTGGCGTTCTTAACATTATCAACATTTGGAGATTAATTATTTTCAATATTGCACGTATTTTTCGAACTACATTATTTCAGCAACGCACTATTTTGGCTGATAGGTTTGTCAGCTTTCATCTTATTGTTTGATATGTGCGTGGGTGTTCAGTAGCTATCGGCTCGGAACGAGAAATCGGAGAGCCGAGTTCGAATTTCAGCTGAATTCCTTGCATTCACTTACGCGCAAATAGCCGTGGGAAAGGTATTAATCCGTCGCTTCTCCCTGCAGCTATAGGTTAAATAGCAGGTTACATTGAATTCTATAACCTTGGTTGGCAAGCAGTCTACTGCAGAAAGTAATGGCAACCTACTGCGGGAAAATATTTTGTCCAGTCAGTCATGACTCTTCCGAGACATGATCGCCCGAGCGTGTATCACGTATGGTACTTAACTCACTGACTGTTTGAAGCAGTACGGTTGAATATGTTCTGTATGACAGATTTTTCATTTTTTTTTTTTTGTATTTGTTGCTCTTAATCTAACATTTCTACTGATATATTCTTACATCTTCCTAGTTTTGACTAAAATTTTACGATGAAATATTTCCCTTAACACATGCAATGTTATAGTTACTAATTACATTTTATTTTTAAGGCTATATTTTGGACTATAGGTACTTTAGGCCTCTCTGTTTCCAGAAGTCATTAGATTCAACCTTATTCGTTTCTTGAAGATATTAACTAAGTTGTGCTTGTCTTGTACAAAGCTACAATAAAGGGTATCCATTGAAGATTCAACTTATTACAATAGTAAAATCTAATTAACCCAAAGAAATATGGGACCCGTCCACTTGACCACTAGATACTTTGGTAAATTTAACTATTTCGAAATCGCCTGTACTGCGGAAACAAAACGTCATGCTTTTAGAAGAGAGACTTGTTAAAGATATTATTTTTCTGTAAAACCAAAATAATTAGAAAGATCAACTCGAAAATGATCCGACTCGAGATATTCAGATTGAAATTAAGAAAGAGGGTTGTTGAAAAGTTACCGGCTCGATTCCCAAAGTTTGATCAAATGAGTGAACAGAATTTATTTTAGAATCTGATCTTTTTAGGGCAAAGAACATTTCAGCACCCTTTAAACACTTAAAAGTCTTTTGTTCCTACAAATATAATTACAAACTTAAAATATTATGAAAATCTATGAGGCTAGATTTATTCAATGTTATGTTTTATAAAATAAATTCGTTTTCATTTTACATTTAATTATTTTTAGTAATCCTTTGTAGCTCTAAGTAATGTGTCTTTCCCTCCGAGTCCCTCTGCTACCATCCATTTACATCAGCTAGTCAGGTAGGTTACTCGCTGTTACAACACCTCTTGCCTCCCTGTGAGTGCCATGTTCTTCAAGCCGTCATTCCTCGACACATGTTCTAGAAATTTTGTCTCTCTGGTTCGAAGATGAAGTGTTCTTTTTGCTTCAATTTCCCTTAGAACTTCCTCGTTGATCACATGTTCCGGCCATAATTGTCTCAATATCCTTCTGTAGATTCATAATTCTATCGCTTCAAGTTTTCTCTGTCATAGCGCAGGATTTATATTACAAAGCAGTCCAGCACTTTTCTTTGTTCCGAATCACATTTTCATACTTTGCCTAGCTTTTGAAAGGCATCTAAAGGCATTTTGCATTTCTCTTACTCAACTATATTCAGATATTATGTTTACTATTTTTAACATCTTTCTAATGGCAACGACTCATGCCTTCACTCTATAGCGATTAATAAATAGTGCAGATTTGAAATAATCTACTCCCAAACAAATTAAATTGTCAAAATATAGCAGTTCCTATATCCGACTTTCACTTCAAAAATATGCACCAAATTTAATTAAATATGGACAAATAAATTGCAAAATTCAGAAACTGGTTTCGTTTGTTTAAAAAATATTTTAACACTTTTAAAACCAATAACTACAGTTATTCAATAGCACCCAATGTTTTTAACATTATTATAAAGATAAATAAAGAATTTATTAAGCCGAAAAAAGTTATCGTCAGGACTAACTCCTGACGATAACTTTTTTCAGCTTAATGAATTCTTTATGAAGTAAAATAAATTTTTGTTGGCATTGAAAGAGCCTTCATATATATATATATATATATATATATATATATATATATATATATATATATATATATGACCGATATTTTGGCTCAATTGAAAACCAATGGAAATACTGTTACTACAATCATCAAATGACTTAAGTAATAGTAAATACAGTAAAAGCACTGCACTCTCAAAATATTTCTGACAATTAAAAAACAAAAAACAATTATTTTCTGGGATATCGTCGTAAAAACTAAATCTTATAATGGAAAAGTAACTAGAGTAATTTATGCCTTTTAGAAAAACTTGTTATCTGAAAACATTTAAAAACCCTAATTTAGTAAACAAAAGAAGTGAATTGACGAGCACATGCAAATATCTGCTCAAATACGTTGAGCCGGATTAACATAGCTTCTTCTAAAATTAAAAATCAGCACCCTAGAATTATATCATATAACTACCACGAATAACGCAAGAACAAAAAAATTCAAATCCCGGAATGGTCAGTTCAAAATATGCACCTGATAGTGAATAGTGAATAATGAATGAAACTCCGAGTTTTGCTATAAATGTAGGATAATATGCATATTTTGTTAAATATAAGAGACAATTAATGTCTATTGTGTTAAACGTCGTATTTTGGCTTTAATTTCAGTTAAAAATAAAGACAAAAATTCTCCAACATTTGGATAATTATTTATTGATTTGCTTCTAAGCTTTCGGCTCACATGAGCCATCTTCAGAGAGGTTATTTAGACTGAAATATCATAACATCCACCATCACCGACGATTTTATTTTGTGTTGACATAAAACTCCGCTTGGCAACGGCAATAGTTACCAAAAATAATAAACGCAGTTCTTAAGTTTGCGATGCGGTTTTATGACGTCACACCGCGGGATAGCGCGAAATGACAACAAAACCATGTAGTCAAATGCAATGTAATATGTTATGTCCGGATTTAAAGGTGATTTTATTGAGTGTTGGTTGTTTAGATTTTATGTACATGGCCTCCAATATCTGCAGGTTGCTCTTACTGTGTGTATGAGTAAGGATCACCGTATTGTTGACCAAAATCTATCTGATATTACCTACATGTTTATGTTTTTCAGAGAAATGTTGTTTAATAGTACTCTGATCAGAAAGATGGCATGTAAGTCTACGGGAGAGCGTGGTTGTACTAAAACCAATATATGTACTGGGTTTTTTATTAGTATCAGAGATGCAATCTCTGAATGGGCATGTAAATTGGTACACTACATTGGTTTTTTGTAGAGAATTTATTTTAGTGCTTGTAGGGTTATTATAGACTATGAGGTCAATTGTTTTAAACTTTTATAATATATAATGAGTTTAATTTGATTGTTACTTTCCACTGGTTTAACATTTCCACGTATTATTTTTTTGAGCTATTGTTAATTTTGTTGAGATACATTTTAATTTGTTGATCAATAACGGAGTCAGGAAATCCATTATTGACTAGTGTTTGCTTAATGTTGTGTAATTCTTTATAAAATATAGATTTGGAAGAAGATATCATTTGTGTGCGTTGAAGTAAGTTTTTTATAACAGCTAACTTATATCGTTAGGGGCATTCACTATTATAATTAAGAAGACACGAATTTATGCTAGTTGGTTTCCTATATAGAGATGTAGTAAATTTATGTGTGCTAGAATCAATGAATACATCAAGGAGAGGGATTTTGTGATTAATATTAAGTTCTAATGTAAATTTGAGAACGGAGTGACTTTCAAATTTGTTTTTAAGATATGTAATTTGATCGATATTCTTAGCTAAAACAAATTATCTATGATAAAATATAGTTTTAATTTATGCTGTATTTATAGGTTAAAGTGTTCAATATCAGGGATAAAGCATATGTAAATATAAAAGTGGCCATTGAAGTCAATACTCAGCTGTTTCATGCCTGACGATTATGTCTAACATGAAACAAATTGTCGCCTCTGAGTGTTGAATCTGTTCAATTTTTTCCAGTTTAAACAGCCAGATCTTGTCAGTTCTTTTTATCAAACTTTTATATATATATATATATATATATATATATATATATATATATATATATATATAAGTGTAATTAATAATATATATATTATTATTATTATTATTATTAATTATACTTTACAACATGTACAGACCACAAACTACTACAAAAGAGTGTACATTTTGTTTCGACATTGAAAGAATAATGTCTAATCAGGTAGTTAATAATGACCATGATTAACTACCTGATGAGACATTGTTCTTTCAATGTCAAAACAAAATGTACAATTTCATAGTAGCATGTAAATGTTCTAAAGTATAATTAATAATAAACATTCATTGGTCTATTTTTATATAGTATCATCCGCAGACAGATCTGTTTCGTTGTATCACAGCTCATCAGTACGGTTAGACTCCGATTGCTACACAACCCAGGCTCGAAACCCAACCGAACTGGAGTCAGTCAGCGACTCTACCCTTGGGCCACGGGGCGTTCGGTGGAAGAAGGTAGTCTTTTTAGCGCATATCATATTACGCGCCCAATAGCTAGCGTGCTCAAATTCATTTTTACTGAATGAGCGATGCGTACACGCTAGAGTGGCTACTGTTTTTCAAAGTCTACCTTTCTTCTAGGGTGCTCAATCAGGGTGTGAGAGCGTAATATAATCATATATATATATATATATATATATATATATATATATATATATATATATATATGTATGTATGTATTTATGTATGGATGTAAATAAGTATATATACGTGTATACGTGCAGATAACGCCAATATGTAAATATTAATGAGGTGTTAATAGAAGAGTGCTCAATGCGATTGAGGAAGGTTTAGTTCATAATATGCACCTGATGAATGTATAACGCATGAAACTCCGAGTCGTCGGATAGTATGTATATTTATTCTCCTCTTGTATTCTTTAGTTATTTACCTCATAGCAGTCACAGCATATTTACTATCAATGATTCAGAAAATGGAGTTATCAAGAAAGGTAATTCAGAATTGTTGAATTATCTCCTATTTTATCAAAAAATAATCAAGCAATGGTAAAAATAATAAGAACATATTTTTAAATTTTGCTGGTGTGAAACTTGTATTAAATTTTTTCCCCAGTCATACATCTTTATTTAACAAAAATCTCTTTCGTCAAAAGTAACCAGTAAAATTTCAAAATCACACTGAAATGTTTCAAGTAAACTTTTAAAAATAACTATTCATCGTAATTTTTTCTCAGTCCAATGTAAAAGAATGTAACAGGTTTTGTTTATTGTATAGGCACCAACTTTGCACCTTCTTTTAGTTTTACGGAATTATTTTTTTAAGTTTTCATAAAAATTTTCTATATGTTCTGATCTGATATTACATAATTTTGTGACTGAAATAACAACTTCAGTCTTTTAGAAAACTGTAACAATAATTATCATTCCACTCTTACCAGTTTTAAATGTACCGAAGGGAGGCGTAAGTGAAAATAATATTTACACAATGCTTTCTAATAAAATAACCTATTAAGTTTAAAAGTGCTGAAAATTTCATCTAACTCAGAGAAATGCCGGATTTAGCCGTGATATTTTAAAGAAATTGAGGATCGCCGCTTTTTTTCTTTTTTTTCTTTTTTCATTTTGAAAAAGGTCCATATGTTTTTACAATACTTGATATATATATAGCGACTCCGACTGACACCAAATCGGTCGAGTTTCGATCCCGGCCAGAAACAAGTGGATGTGTCTAGTTACACTGATGAGCTGTGATACAGCGAAACAGGCTTGTATGTGGATGACTAATATATATATATAAATAATTAGACAAGTGAAAAAACTATTCTTAGTCGACGTGTATCGTTCTCTGAGGGACTTTATCAAAGCAAATGTATGATTAATTTTGTTGTACGTGTTTATGAACAAAAGAAAGAATGTTATTGGTTTATGAAGGTTCTTAAATTTGAGACATCACTTTTGAACCTGCTATCAAACAACACATTTCAGAATGAGATCAGGCGTGTATCGACAAGATGAAGTCTTAGCAATTGGCTCGCCATTATCACCATTACATGAAATAACTTCGAAGAGGTGACATTAGAATCCACATCACTAAAGCCAAATCTATGGCTGAGATACGTTGATGACACCTTCATACTTTGGCCACACCAGGGAGAGATCCAGATGCTACCGGACCATGTGAACTCATCGATACCGTTCACAATGAACAAAGAGAGCGACAACAAACTAACATTCCTAGATGTACTAATATCTCGAACAGAGAATGGGTTCAAGACATTCGTATATCGCAAGCCAATTCTTCAACTTCAACTTCTACCACCCATACAATGTAAAGAAAGGTATCGTCCGCTGCTTGCAACATCGAGAAAAAGTCATATGTGGCGTCACAGAGACATATAAAAATTTGTAAAGTATAAGCAGCACCCTATAACGTATCATCTACTCGGGGTATATGACAACAGCGCCAACAAATATGTAAAGGAAGATACTCATGTATGACAACACTCAAAAATATGTAAAGGAGGAGACTCATAGATGACAACACTCAAAAATATGTAAAGGAGGATACTCATGGATGACAACACTCAAAAATATGTAAAGGAGGATACTCATGGATGACAACACTCAAAAATATGTAAAGGAGGATACTCATGTATGACAACACTCAGAAATTAGTGTAGAGTGGAAAGGAAGAAGAACATGATACAAGGTTTGTCAGAGAAAGGATGTGAGTCAAGAAGATAAGAGATGACAATTTACTTTGCATTTAAATTTTTGGATATTGTAGTTATCAGGGAAGCAAATATACGGAAGGGGAATTCCACAGGTGGGAAGTGCGAGAAAAGAAGCTGATGGAGTAGCAGTTACGGTTACATTTGTTTGGTTTCACTGCAAAAGGGTGAGACCTAGCCGCTAATCTAGTAGCTCGACTAAATTGATGCAGAGTAAGCATGAGGGAGCTAAGCACATTGAAGCCGAAGCCATGAAAGTAGTTGTAGAAGAGACGGAGGGAAGCCACATTACGTCAGTGAGAAAGTGACTGAAGTTCATTTACCAGGTTGGGATTAATTACACTACAAATTCTTTGTTGGATTTTGTCAAGAAGCCTGAGATGAATAGCAGAGACACCCGACCAGATGTGACAGCAGTATTCAAGGTGTGGGCGGATGATAGATTTATATATGTGCAAGATGGTTTTAGACAAGAAAAACGTCCTGGCACTACAAAGCGAACCAACCTTCCGAGCAGAAAATTTAGCTTTGGATTCAATGTAGTCATTCTACTTGAGGTCGGCTGATAAATTTAGACCGAGGAGGCAAAGTGATTTACTTTCAGAGAGATTAGCCTGATCCATTCTAATGTGGGATAGGAGCGGTTGAAGTGATTATCGGAGAAAATACAAAGGACCTTTGGTCCATATAACATCAGGAAGACTTTTAAAAGTGATTCTACACTTCGCAGATACCTCTCCCGAGTAAGACCTCCAATAGAGGAGAACATAACTAAAGACTGTCATTTCATGTAACTGTTGAAAGAAATATAAAGAAGAAACGACCGTCCCCTTAAAGTAAGGTCGCAATAACATCGCTAGGCCGTAACATGAGAAGAGATAGAAAAATCAGGCGTAGCTGACCATATATGGAGGGAGAAAAGGGATCACCGACTCCTATAGATAAAGATTAAATAATAGATAGAGAACATCACGGGAAGTTACGAAAACTTAAGGAATCAGCGCATGTGGTAGGACACAAGAATCTCCTAAGCTGGTCAAGCATAGAAATGAATACCAATACCATGAATATGGGAACCAGTAATACGGAGTGCTGGAGAAAATCATTAGCTTCAAAGATTGCAATATGAGCTCCGGAAAAAATAGTTACTGAGACATTAAGTTTATAAGTCTCAAAAATTCATCCACTGATGTCCTCAAGGACACATGGCCAGTGGATAAAAGCGTTCGTTAGATCCAAAGTGACTTGACCCAAACAGTTGTGAGTTCAATACCTGGTAAACAAACAACTTAGAGAGTTGTGTTAAAGGGAGATAACTACGTGACATTCAGAAGTGACATGGCATATGGAACGAGAATGATATACCCCAATGATCGAAATTAAGTGTTTGGTTCGAAATTCTAATCACCTGAAGAAGGCCAGGACATACAACGACTGAAACATCGTGAATATGGCAATAAAGATGAGGACAACAGTTCGAACCATGTAAGTAATGTAAATGCTAACTCACCTCAGAAGTATAAAAACTAATTTTAACTGCTATGGCTGAATTTAATATTTGTTTCTTTGGGAATTCCTTTCATTTTTTTACTACTTTATGAGAAAAGCGAATTGATTTGGCACTAAAATAGTTGATGAACCCAATGTCAGGGTTCAGTTTAGCAGCGATTTACATTGGTAATGGAACATTGGGTGTCGCAACGATGGACAATGTTTTATGATTTTCATACAATAAAAATTTGTAGCTGCCCTGCTGTCTAAACATTTTGAATACACGCACGCACGCACGCACAGCCACCATTAAAGTTTATTTTCTAAACACTGTCGGTGTCTTTTTTATAAAGCAAATTCTGATTGATCAATGATCACGAGGACATGTAGTCCGATTTCCATCTGAGTTATACCCGGTCGATGTGTCTCTGGAGGTGGTAGCACAATCTAGTGACATTGTATTTAACCGATTTGAAAAGTCACGTTCGGATATTGATTGCCCTACCAATGAGACAAAAGAAACGGAACTGTTTTTAAAAAATTAAAAAACAAAAATTAAAAACAAATGTAAACAGGTGTGAACAAAACTGGTGGAGTGCTATAAATAAATAAATAAAAGTTACGTGAGGAAGAAAGGAAGGCGGAAGTCAGCACGACGACATTTCTTCTCCGTTGAGCCTTACCTGAATAAATTCATATAAAATAACATTTTATCGATCTAGACAAAAGAAATTAACGGTTCTTACGATAGGAAAAAGAAGTTAAAGAATCCTGCATCAGATGCTGAAATCTACATATTTATGCGTGACGTCATATCGACGAAATGTCTCAGCAGTCGCTCCACTACTCATTGCTTTTTCAGTCTTCGTTAGCATTTAAACATTATCTTAAAATCAATCGTCCTTGGTATGACGATAAAATACACCTGGCAAAAAGGTCTCTGATTGAGAAATTGAAGATTTGGAAGAGCGTAGACCACCTCTTAATTGCCGTTGTTTCCAGGTCCACCCTGACGCAGTGTGGCAGCATTTGTTGGGGTTGCAGGTATGATCAAATAGTGAACCACCAAACAAAAATCAGCAATACATCTTTATAATAAAAAAACCAACAATACATTTGATAACAAAATGACCAACAATATATTTTTATAACAAAATGATCAACAATACATCGTTATAATAAATGGCCAACATTACATTTTTATAAAAAATGCCCAACAATACATTGTTATAATAAATTACCAAAAATACATTTTATAATAAAATGACCTATACATTTTCATAGTAAAATGACAATCAATACAACGATAAAAATATAAAAGTACATTTTTAAAATTACCAATATTACATTTTATCATCTACAAAATACATATTTTAAATGCATACTTTTTATTTTAAAATATAAAATTATCGGCAAAATATTTAGATTTTGGCATTTCGGCATTAACAGACCCAAAGAAATTAATATGCCGTTAAACAAAATCAACCAACCTAACCAATCAAAATATTTAGATTTTGGCATTAAATAAACCATGTAGGTTGATATGCCGTTAAAAAAAATCAACCAATATGAAATAACTTCTAACCTCGTTAACAACATGTGCCCCTGAACTCTCCTCTGTCTTTTGTAAGCTCTACAACTTCTGCCTATCTTCTTCCTGCTTTCCGGCCTGTTGGAAGTCTTCTTCTGTAGTTCCTATATTTAAGAACACTGGAGAACCCTCGGACCCCGCAAATTACCGCCCTATCAGCCTGCTTCCGATCTTTGGCAAAGTGTTCGAAGCCATTATCAACGCCGAGGTCGTTCAGCATCTCACAGCCCACAGACTCCTCTCGGACAAACAGTATGGCTTCCGCTTCACCAGGTCTACTGCTGATATGCTAACGACCATCACCGAGTATATATACCAGGCTCTCGACAAGAATAGTGAATACCGAACCGTTGCCTTGAATATCTCTAAAGCGTTCGACAGAGTTTGGCATGCTAGCCTTCTACGGAAACTGCAAAGCTACGGTATAATTGGACTTTTGTTGGACCTAATCCAGTCATTCTTCTCTAACCGCACATTGAAGGTGGTATTAAAAGGATATGCCTCCCAAAACTACCCTACAAACGCGGGTGTCCCTCAAGGCTCTATCCTAGGTCCAACGCTCTTTCTGATCTACATCAATGATCTTCCCGATGCCATAAGATCCCAAGTAGGCATGTACGCCGATGACAACACAGTTTACTCTCGCCTCGATCAAAAATCTGGTGTGGGCGACAAGGCGAACCTCGCTGCCGAGCTTGAAAAGAACCTCCAATCCGTGGTGGATTGGGGTAAGAAATGGCTCGTAAATTTCAATTCTTCCAAAACGAAGCTGCTATCAATTAACCACCATAGACAACCGCACCTACCTCCCATTAGCATGGAACAGGCTTGCCTCCCAGAGAGTAAAACACTACGTCTGCTTGGCCTGACACTCTCGGCGGACCTCAAGTGGAATGACTACATCGAATCCATTGCTAAATCCGCTGCGTGGAAAGTCGGTTCTCTGTGCAGGGCCCGGAAGTTCTTTCCGTCTGAATCTATCTTGCACATATATAAATCTACCATCCGCCCGTGTATTGAATACTGCTGCCACATCTGGTCGGGTGCCCCTGCTATTCTCCTTGGGATCCTTGACAAAATACAACGGAGAATCTGTAATGTGATCGATACCGACTTGGCTGACCGCCTGCAGTTACTCTCTCACCGGCGTGACGTGGCTTCCCTGTGCCTCTTCTATAAATACTTTCACGGCTTCTGCTCCGAATAACTTAGATCACTGCACGAGATACTAGATTAGCAACTAGGTCCCACCCTTTTACATTGAAATCGATAAAATGTAACCGCAATTTCTACTCTCAACAGCTTCTTTTCTCGCACTTCCCGCCTGTGGAATTCCCTTCCGCATACTTGCTTCCCCGACAGCTACAACCTCCAGGAGTTTAAATGTAAGGTCAATAGACACCTCCTAACACACTAACTCGCACCCATTCTCTTAAACACTCTTCCTATGTACCTCCTTACTCGTCTATCACCCTCATTCTGACATTTCCTATATCCAATCGCTCTTGCAGAACCTTCCCCTATGTAACCCCCTGCGCTATAGTGGCAGTGGAATGCCTTGCTTGGGGTGAAATGATTAAAAAAGTAAAACAAAGAAAAGATTACAGAACTGTTACGGGATATCTGTCTTACTGTATAGCTTTGGATGCTGGATAATTTCTCTCAAAAATGAAGAAGAGACTTAAAGCAACAGAAGTGTGGTTTTACAAAAAATGATGCTGAAGATACCATGGACTGACAGTTAAAATTTTTTGCAGCACATAATGAGGAAGGAGAGCTTGGAAAATCTGTTACTCACAGGACGGATTGAGGGCAATAAGGACAGAGGAAAACGACACATACTTGACTAACTTGAGAAAATGCATAGCGGAACAGGGTCTAGAAATAACGAAAAGATTGAATTTATTTAGAGCTGCAAAGAACAAAAAAATTGTGTGCAGCTATAATTGCCTACGTCCTGAAGGGGACACGGCAGATAATGAGAGAGAGAGAGAGAGAGAGAGAGAGAGAGAGAGAGAGAGATTTTATATCATATATGAACTTTGCACTAAACAAAAATTTGTTATGGTAGATTATACGATAAGCATAGACAATTTTGCACTCATTCTGCAGTCATTCAATGTAACGACTGATTGTTGAGCTATAAGATCATAATTTTCTTTTTTCTTTTTTTTCTTCTTTCTTTCCTATTTTCAATTTTGTCGAGGTCAGTCAATGGGCACTCATTTGTGTTTTGATCATTCACCAAACGAAAAATATCAAAACCAGCTCAGTTAATAAAAACTCATCATCCGGATTCTGATAAACAGAGCGCGCAGCAAAAACCAACCAGAAATAGGCAAGAACTGTGTGGGTTCGTCCAGAATACCGGAATAAGGAACACAACAATTTATGCTCAGAATAAATCAGAAAGGGCATTGCAAATTCAGAAGACTTTCTACCTGTGGTTTATAGACTACGCAAAAGAGTTTGACAAAGTACGCCACAGAAACTTGATAGAGATGATCGGCGACCTCGATATATTTGGGAAAGACATTGGAATAATCAAGAACATATACTGCCAGCAAATTACCTGCATACGGACAGGAAATGAATTCAGCAGATATTCAAAAACAGAAATGGCTGTGAAAGAAGTATGTGCCTTCTCATCGGATCCATTCCACTTGTACAGCGAAACAATTCTCAGAGTACTAGAAGCGCTGACAGGATTCGTCATTGGCGGCCATTATCCTAACAATATAAAATACACAAATGACACAGTACTGATAACAGACACGGAAAGAAAAATAGAAGACCTCCTACAGAAGGTAACAAGAGAAAGCGAGAAGAAAGAACTAAACATAAACTACAAGAAAACTGAATGCCTGGTCATCACTAAAAAGAGGAGCCCAAAATGCTAACTACAGGCCGGGGATACTAAAATCAAACAAGACACGGAAAGAAAACTACCAGACCTACACAAAGTAGCGAAAGAAAGCGAGAAGAAAGGACTAAACATAAACTACAAGAAAACTGAATGCCTGGTCATCAGTAAAAAAAGGAGACCAAAATGCCAACTACAGGCCGGGGATACTAAAATCAAGCCGGTATGGTAATTCAAACAACTGTGAAGTGTCCTGACAGTGGACGAAAATGCGGGACTGAGATTCGAAAGTGCATTAGCATGGCCAAAGACGAATTTCAAAATTTAAGCAGAGTATTGTGAGAGAAATACATTTCGGTGGAAATAAAGAAAAGTGTACTGCACTATTATGTATTATCTTTCCTCCTATATGGTAGCGAATGCTGGACAAATTCCTTAAAGATGAAGGAGAGACTCGAAGCAACAAAAATGTGGTACTACCGAAGGATGCTGAGGATACCACGGACCAATATGTGAACACCGACAAAGCTTTGGAGAGGATGCAAACGAAAAGGAAACATACTCAGCATCAGGAAGAAACAGCTGAAGTTTATGGGACACGTAATGAGGAAAGAAGACTTGGATAATCTAAAACTCACGGGACGGATAGAGAGAAAGAGAGACAGGGAAAGCAACGTAAGATATACTTGATGGGCTTGAGTTAAGTGGATGGTGAAGCAGAGTTTGGGGGAGATGCTAAGAGGAAAATCGTTGAGAGCGACAAAGAATAGGGACAAGTGGAGGTCCATGATCGCCTCCGTCCTGAAAGTACACGACACACTAGGAAGAAGGTCAATATGTTCCACAGAAAAATAATAACATTACGGTCAGTCATAGTAGTATTAAAGGTTGTAGTAGTAGTAGTAGCAGCAAAAGATTTATATTTATATATATATATACAAGGTGTTGCAGCAAAATCCGACACTTAAAGAAGAACGGAGGCATGATGTCCCCTCGCTGGAGATGACGCCAAAGACCATGACGGAGGAGGGAAATTTCGTATGTTTCACGACGGGAACCTCCTCGATGTCTTTTCAGATTTACCTGTCGTTCTGCTTGTTGCTCGTCTGGTCCTGGATGAAATTCTCTTCATCAGAGAAGAACCTCAGCATTCTTTCAAAAGTGCCTGAGAGTCACCGCTGAGATCTGCCAGCTGAGGAGAGTGGTGAAGCCCTGGATGGACGAGATCGCCGCTGGACACCCCTATGTCTTCCAGCAGAACTCCGGTCCTGCTCACAAGTCCAAGACGACCTGGAAAGCGTTACATTGAAAAATAATGTAGTATGTAACTAAAACTGTTGCTAAATAAACTATTGGGTCTCTGCAGATACAACATTTGTTGTTATTGTCTATTTCGTTTTCTTTTTGTTAAGTGTCGGATTTTGCTACAACAGCCAGTATATATTTAAAAATATGTGTGTGTGTGTGTGTGTGTGTGTGTGTGTGTGTGTGTGTGTGTGTGTGTGTGTGTGTGTTTTCTAGTTTCACTGAATTTTTTTTTGTCTTCTCTTTAGGATGTGCGTTTTGGTGCATTGGATATTGGATCGAACCAGAAATTTCATTTGAATTTGTTGCATTCACTAATCTTGCAAATACTCTAGAGAAAAGTATTAATCCGTCGCTTTTCCCTTCCAGCTTTGGGTTAAATAGCAGGGAAGATTTGGTTCTATAGCCTTGGTTGATAACCAGTCTACCACAGAAAGTAATGGCAACCTATTGCGGGAAAATCGTCTGCCCAGTCAGTCATGTTTCAAAAGAGACATGATCATCCAAGCGTGTATCACGTATGGCACTTAACTTCTTTTCATGCTGTTTACTTAAACACTAATTCAACTACTGGGATAAAAATCAAAAACAAAATGAATTAAAAAGTTATTATGAAACTTTTTCACCTTAGTTTCTTTTACTAACAATTTCAATTCTCCACAACTGACTGCTTAATTTTAACAACTTTATCAAACGACATATAATAACTACCAGTTTGCATTTAATATTAATGTGCCTATCTATCAATGTTGTCAAAAAATACATAATTTTTAATACTTTTCTAATTATTATTATTATTATTCTTGTTATTATTTTTATTATAGTAGTAGTAGTAGTAGTAGTAGTAGTAGTAGCAGTAGCAGTAGCAGTACTCTGCTCTTTCACAATCTTTTCGTCACTTGGTTTCATAAGTATATTGGTACAAATCCCTTCGACATGATGTCATAGTTAGCAAGCTTATCTCGCCAGAACAATTATTGAGTTCACTCCTCACTTAGCGTCCCAATCTTTCGCCATAAACATCTTGGAACAGTCTAACATTGTCTTGCAAAGGAAACTTCATCTAATATAGCAAAGATTTATATGTATTGCAAGAACAAAAATACCTACACTGATAGTCGATACTGGTTACGCATTAGCCTCACCTTCGCATACAAGGCCCGAGAAATTTTTATTCATATTTTGTGGCGAAAAGGTGCATTCTTAGATGTCATGAAATCAAATAAATTGTTAATGCCTGTTCCGTTTTTCTTATTACCATTGTCTACAAAATTATTATGTCTGACATTTTTTTTTAAGAGTGGATATTCCCTTCCGATTCATCATCTCGGCAGGTCAGAACCAGAATGGTACATTCGTTCAAACTGACCTCGAATCTAAGTCTCACAGGTATGTTAAAAATAAATTCAAAGGGCAGATTTTTTTTAAATTCAGTGATTAAAACAAAAAAACAATGAAAGTTACTCTATGGGTTATTCAATACCAAAATCTAAATATTTGAAACACAATTTTATTTGTATATATTTCTGAGATAATGTAGTATTTGCACTATTTACATTATTTGAACTATTGTCCTCATCTTTGTTGCCATTTGTACGACGTTTCGGCCGTTGTACGCTCTAACCTTCTTTTGCAAGGAATGAGAATTATATACCCCAGTAATTGTAATAAAGGGTTCGGTTCGAAATTTCTAGCACTTGAAGAAAGCCGGAGCGTACAACGGTCAAAACGTCGTGAAAATGGCAACAAAGATGAGGACAATAGTCCGAATAATGTAAATAGTGTATACACAATTTTATGTCTTCAATATTTTGAGCGCAGTTATATGCCTTCAATTACAAATAACATGTATTATTGGTCATTGTGCCTTTAATTGTATTTTTAGTAATTTATAATATAAATAAGTTTGTTGGTACTTTTTAAATATAAAAATGTATTGCTGGTATTTTAACTATAAAAAAAGTATTTTTATTTTTTCATCGTGTTTAGTTTTTGTTTGGAGGTTCACTATTTGCTCATAGCTAGGGGACTCTAACCTGAGAACAACAGCAATTGAGCGATGGTTCCACGTTCTTGAAAACTTCCAGTCTCCCGATCAGAGGCCTTGCTACTGGATGTAGTCTATCGTCATACCGAGGACTACAGAATGAAAGAATTCGTCTATCAGAATCATCATTAATTAAAGCAGATACCTCACTAATGAAGAAAGTGGTTCTACTAACGAACACTGAGAATACCGTGGACAGAAAATGCGAGTAATGGGGAAGTTTTAAGGGAAATAAGAAGGAAGGCTGAAATCAAAAAGGGTAAAAACCATTAGGAAAGAGGTTGTTTATATATATATATATATATGTCATGTATCTCGTTCCGTGAGGTCATCTCGATTTGGAATTCGACAACGCAGCTCGAGTCAACCCTTCACCTGATTTCTTTGATTGTCTAGCGTCAAATTGAGTGCAAAATCCATTATACTAGAAGTAGATAAAACAAATATGTAACAACTTTCAGGTATTATTGAATAAAAACAAAGATTGATTTTTTTAATAAAAAAAACAACAAATTCTGCATTTTTTTCTTCGACCTAAAATTTGTTTTAACTACTTTCGACACTCAGCAAAAACGGAATTATCAGTGATCATAAATCAATATAACCATTACTAACAGAACATACCTATTAAATGCATCATTTTTGGTTCGTAACAATGTTCTACTATCTGAAAAAAATATAGGAAATTATTCTCTTTACAATTAAACTGCAAAGGGTTTTGTTATAAAATGCACTGAATATGATAAAAGGAATAGTTGGAAATCAGAAATTAATTTCTTCATGGGTAAAATCTTTCCACTGCTCGTAAAATCGTTATTAATCTATAATGAGGCTATTTTTACTTTTTATTTTTCAGTCAATTTTTGTGGGGTATATAAAATTTATTTTTTGTATATCAAATTTCTCTCCTTTTTGTATGTATATTAAAATTGTTCCTTTTTTTGTATAACATTTTTC
Organism: Ascarosepion bandense; assembly: GCA_037127315.1. Taxonomy (NCBI): domain Eukaryota; kingdom Metazoa; phylum Mollusca; class Cephalopoda; order Sepiida; family Sepiidae; genus Ascarosepion; species Ascarosepion bandense. The sequence goes on from JBBBDQ010000708.1 coordinate 2,551,015, forward strand.
GGTGTTATTATAGTGTGAGGTCTACCTTAATATATCGTCTACCCAGGTGCAGCGCTGAGGTCTATCGTGCCCCTCCCATCGCGGGGCCCTCAGGTCAGGCAATTCAGCGATCGTAGTTGGATGCTAAAACGATGATTTTCAAGAAAATGCAAGGTTTTTTTTAATCATTTCACCCCGAGCAAGGCGGAAACGCCACTGATGTGCAGGGGGTTACATAAATGTAAAAAGGTTAATTAGAAAAGAGTGAGGAGTACAAACTAGTTAGAAAGGAACAACAGAAAGCTGAGAAAGCAGGTGCGATGACAGATACATAGGTGGAGAGAAAGGGAAGGTTATACAGGGGAGGGGAGATAGCTAGAGTCCAGTGGTTAGTAGATGAGGTGTTAATAGTCAGCTGTTCTAGTCGCATCTTGATCATTTTTGCTGGAAGATGATGAGAAAAAATTCCAAGGATCTTATTCGTGTCATTCCCAGAAGATATACGAAGTGTTTATCACTAAAATAAATAAATGTATTGTATTTAATAGCGTGTTTGTTTTTACTTCTCTAAGTTTTACTATAAATATAAATAGTATCTTCTTTTACATGTGCCGTGTCCCTTCAGGATGTAGGCGATCATAGACTTCCACTTGGCTCTGTCACAAAAGTATCTCTCTCAAACTCCGCTCTGCCATCCATTTGCTCAGGCCTATCAAGTCGGTCTCCTGCTGCTTCCCCCTGTCTCTCTTTCATTTTATCCGACATGTAAGTATCAAATCCTTCATGCCTTCCTCCCTCATTACATATCCCAGAAACCTCAACTGTCTCTTCCTTATATTAAGTAAGAGTTTTCTCCAACAACTCGTCATTAGTCACGTGCTCAGTCCATGGTATCTTCAGCATCCTTCTGTCAAACCATATTTCTGCTGCCTCAAGCCTCTCCTTCATCCTTGATGAGATCGTCCAACATTCACTGCAATATAGAAGGATATATATCACATAGCAATCCAGCACTCATTTCTTTGTTTCCAATGAGATTTCCCTGTCTTTCAGTACCAAATATTAATTTGCTGTATCACCAAGGTAGTAAAACTACATAGTTAATGAAATAATGTCTTATTCGGTAGATACAATATAATAGTCCGTGGTAGATCTCAACAATATGGGTGGTTGATTTAGCAAGTAACACGCAGGTTAACAGTAGCCCTCAGCTCACACTAACTTCCTTCCTTCATTTGACTCACGTTTTCTATATATGTGAACCCGGTCACGTGATCGAGCCACGTCACAACAAAGGTTTTAAAAAATATGTATACACGTACAACAATATTGTTCGACACTGATTGGGTTCATCCCCCTCCCATCATTTCATTTCTTACTAAATGTTTGAAATTATATTATATATTGTACGTAGCTGCATTTTTATTGTCATGGGTTTGTTCCCCACTTTTTAGATGCCCCTTATAAATATATGGTATTGTGGTGTATGAAGAATTGGGAGGTGATGGATGGGTTATTGTGGTGATTGAGCTAATTGTGATGAGTGAATGGGTCGTGATAGTGTTTAGCTAGGTATAGGATAGCTAGTGTTGACCAACCTCTACCCTCTACCCCTCTCCTTTCGGCATTGTGCCACAAATTTTGTAATTTTGCAAAATAAATATATTATAGTTCGACACTGCGGTAGACTTCTCGCAATAATCGAAACGGGAGGTAGACTTCACGTTAAAGTAGCACCCATTTTTCTTTGACAGAATTTTCAAATCATTCTCTAGTCATTGGTCTTTGCTCTTAATTATCGTTTTCTTTGATTTCTAACTCAGATAAAATCCAAAAACTGAAAAATGCTCTTGAATATGTCAATCGACTGAATGCGACGAACTGTGAGAATGGAACAGCTGACACTCTGGCTTTACGCCTTGACCGTACCATTTGGGACACTTACGCCAACGTTGCTGTGAAGACAGCAAATTTTTTAAGCAAGTATCTCCAGCTAAACGCAGTCAATGGTAGTCTTCTTTCGTACTGGAGTGAGTCGACGCAACAGCCCGAGTCGAAAAATAACATCTGCAGTAATTTAACATGGCTCCAGTTACAACGACAATTTACCTTAGGAGAACGAGAAAATACAAATGTTAGTGGGACAATTGTAAACAGGAGTCGTCGTCACTCGATCGGTGACACAAATATACGTATGTTACTGCATTTACTTGTACAAAACAATATCGACACTGATTCACCTGTAATATTTGGATCAGCAGTAGCCTTCGAACCGTACGTAATAGCTTGCCTTGAGAAATACAGTCCATATGCCCATAAAACGCAAAATGATGGCGTTTATGTAAGAGACTTAGCTTCAAAATACAACTATTTAGACCGCAGCGTACAGTGGTATTATCCGGTCAAGAGTAAAGTTGTGCAGAGACGAATCAAAGCAAAAAGGATTAAATATGGGTAAGAAACAATTTCAAAATATTGGATTTTATGTCAGACGAAACTAATCTATAAAAGTCTTTTGTATTTTAGGGGCAAACCATTTATACACACACGCTTACACTGTCAGACTTTATTATGCAAATCCTCAAGCTTTGTGAATTAAATTGGGTTGATGAAACTGTTTGAAAGCCGTCGGTGGTTCTGAGAGAATTAAATCCCAGCTCATCGTAACCGTGGGTTTGAACGTACTAGCCTTGTTCAGCTGCTGCTTACGCTTTTCTCTCACAAAAAAAAGTAATTGAGGTTTATCAATAGACCTGCAGTATGAATCACAGGTTGTACCTGAGGGTAGTGAAGAAACAAGAAGTGCAGCTTTTAAGCTAGTTTTAAATAAATCAACAATGTTTTGCGGAAACATCAAATTGAGATTTTTCTTGTTACAAAGTTGAAACATTTTAATATATTAAATATCTAATCAAAACTTATTTATAAATGGAACTTTGTCTGTGTGTGTATGTGTCTCTGTGTGTGTCCGTTACCTATAGACTCCGAAACAGCTGAACCGATTTTCTTGAAAATTTACACAGTTGTACTATAAGCGTCTGCGAGTGTTCTTAGCTAGGTTTTGTGTCGAGGTACCCCCGATAAATATCGAAAATCGATCATTGAAAAATTCGGGTTATAGAAAGAGTGGTCCGATTTTAATCAAATTTGATACACTCATAGACAAAGACATAAGAAACGATATTCAGAAGTTTCAAGGTTGCAGTTCTTACAATAGTGCAGAAAATCGATAATATATATAAACGGCAAGATGTTTGTGTGTGTGTATGTTTATCTGCCTGTATGTCTGTATTTTTTTCAGCCATTTTATTTTAGTTTTTGCTTCAGGTTTGGCTCTAAGTAGGTATAATTGTAGTTCTTAGTCTCAGTCATGATGCCATTTACTCAGAGGATATATTTAGCCTTCAAAATTCAATTCACGACGAAAAAAACTTATTTGATATCGATAGCAGGAAATCAAAATTTGACTTACATCCATTCATTTTTCTTTCAGTCTACGGTTTCGCTTTAACTGGAAACAACTATTGCTTTTTAGTCTTTCGGGCTAACGTCCGAAGAGTCTGAGCTCCAGGACCATGGATTAGTTTTAAAGCTTTCATTACATCCGAGCAACGCCGGGCTATACTACTAGTTATAGATAAAAAAAATAGTGAATTTTATATATTCTTTTTTTTTTTTTTGAAAATTAGCATTAGCATAAGTCACGACAAAACAAAGACTCCAGAATGACGTCAAAATCCGCAAAAAGTGTTTCATCGTTTAATCGTCAATTGTGCATAATTTGTTTAATTTGTAACGAGTATAAATTTAGGTAGAAAGAAGTAAATGTTGATAAGATAGCGGAGGTCCAAAACCACTGTCCAAGGTCCCTAATCAGGTTTGTCCCTCCAGGTTGGGACGTCAGGAGTAGAATGCACCGGCCCTGAAAAGAAGTATAGGATAATCGGTAGTACATGCACTAATAAACACAAATTATAAAGGCGATCTCAAATTAACAAGTCATCTAGAAATTACTTGTTTAAACATGTTTCTGTCTTTCTGTTATTTAGTGTTGAAAAGTGTAGGTGACAGAACATTTTTTCTGAGAAATACTTGTTTACCAGGTTTTTATAAGCTTAATTCCTACAATCATATAAATAATAATTATTAGCTTTAAAGTAGTAAAATTACTCGATGATATATTAAAGAAGAAATTGCGAAAATCCAGGATCGTAAAATGAGAAATATCCCTTTGGACTCTGAGAATCAGTGTGATAAAAATCGTTATATTAAATCATTATCGACTGTCTCCAAAAATGTAAATGATAGACATGGAGATATGTCAGATGATTATTATTGACTTGACTGCCATTTATTAGGCTCCTTAACAAAGAAATAGGATTCAATAATCTCTACTGGCACCACACCGCCTGCATACGGACAGGTAACGAATTCAGTAGATATACAAAGATAGAAAGGGGCGATGTCCTTTCACCGGATCTATTCAACTTGTACAGCGAGACTATTCTGAGAAACCTAAATGTTATACCAGGATTTGTCATCGGAGGCCACAAGTTGAACAACATAAGGTACGCAGATGAGACAGTGCTTATAGCAGACATGGAAAGGAAACTACAACACCTCTTAAAGAATATAGCTGAAGAGAGTGGCAAGAAAGGACTACAAATAAACTGCAAGAAAACCGAATGCATGGTCAGCAGCAAAAAGAGCAAGCCAAAATGACAAATACAGGTGGGGGATACTAAAATCAAGCAGGTACTAAAATTTAAATACCTGGGAAGTGTTATGGCGGAGGACGGAAAGTGCGACACAGAGATCCGAAGGCAAATTGGCATGGCGAATGACGCATTCCAGAAGCTGAGTAGAGTATTAAGAGACATGGGAATTTCACTAGAAACAGAGTTCTGGATTGCTATGTGATGTCAGTTCTTCAATATGGCAGTGAATCAGTGAATGCGGGACAATCTCATCGAAGATGAAGGAAAAACTTCAAGCAACTGAAATGTGGTTTTACAGGAGTTTGCGGATATCATGGATCGAGCATGTGAGCAATGTTGAGGTTTTGGAAAGGATGGAAACGAAAAGAAAAATTAATACTGAGTATCAGGAAGAGACAGCTGAAGTTCCTTGGACACGCAATGAGGAAGGAGAGTTTAGAGAATCTGATACTGACCGGCCAGATAGAGGGAAGGAGAGACAGGGAAAAAACAGCGTGTAACGTACTTGACCGGCCTAAGCGGGTAGATAGCAGAATGGGGATTGCGTGGTGTAACAGGAGAAAGCGTGATAAGAGCCACCAGGGATAGGGAGACGTGGACGGTCATGATTGCCTACGTCTTGAAAGGACAAGGTACAAAGAAGAAGAAGAAGAAAATTTCGGATGAAACATTTAGCAAGAAAAATATCTACAATCTGAAATTCTTGGAAAGCTTAAAACTGTGTCCAACCCAAATTAAGAAGTGATACAAAAGGGAAGTAATGAGTACGAGTTTAACGTAAAGGGCCTTCTTATGGCTTTTCATTCTCTCGGTATTAACAATTATTGTTGAAATTGTCTGTCAAGCTTTAGATAAGAACGGTGAAGCTCGGGCTGTTGCGTTGGAAAGCTTCGACAGGGTCTAGCACACCAGTCTTCTCCCCTAGTTGAAAGTTTATGGTATTTCTGTACGAATTTTTGAACTGATTCAGTGTTTCTTATCAAATCGTGTAATGAAAGTTATCATGAACGGCCAATCTTCTAGATCATTTTGTACTAATGCCGGTTGAACCCATAGGCTCTATCCTTGGACCTACTTTGTTCTTAACTTTCACTTAAGACATTCCTGATGACATCAGTTCTCAACTTGTTATCTCTGCTGATGACACAACTATTTACTCCTGTCTCGACAGTAAGCCTGATCAGTTCGATAAGGTTCAATTGGTAGCTGATTTATAAATGACCTATAATCTGATGTGAATGGGGAATCATAACACCTTCAAAACGAAATTTCTTTCTATTAATAATCTGAAACATTCTTTTCTGCCCCCACCCCATCAGTATGGCTGATGCTAACCTCCAGGGAAGTGACTTGTTGCGCCTTCTCGAGTTAACATTCTCGGTAAACATGAAGCGGAAAGATTATTATATTCAATCAGCTGCTAGATTCGTCGTGATAGACAACTCTATCTTACATATTTATAAGTCTACCATTCATCCATGCTTCCAATAGTGCTGAAACATATGGACTGGGGCTCCTGATATGTATTTAGAGATTCTTGATAAAATCCAAAGAAGAATCAGCAATGTTATTTGTCCTGACCTGGCATCCTAGCTTTAATTGTGAGTTCAGTACTTGGCCTCAGCAGAGGAAACAAAGACTTCAAAAGTTGAGTTATCAAGCGGTATTAACTAAAACTGAGAAATGCAAAAAGAAATAACTTGGTAGGTAGAACTAGAAAAATCTATCTCTGTAGACTAAATAGTGGGTTCAGTTTGAAATTCCAACATATGTTATCTGAAGAAGGCCAGAGTTTACAATGGCTGAAACATCTTGAATATTCTAATAAAGATGAGAACAACAGTGTGAATAATTTAGATGGTGTAAATAGTTACAATACTTCATCTCAGAAATATAGACAAATAATGTGCGTTTTGGTGCAAACTCAAACTAAACAATTTTTCTCTCCAGAATCTATTTTACATATTTATAAGTCTACCATTTATCCATGCTTCCAATAATGCTGACACATATGGACTGGTGCCCCTGTTGTGTATTTAGATATTCTTGATAAAATCCAGAGAAGAATCAGCAATATTATTAGTCCTGGCCTGGTATCTCTGCTTCGGTCACTTTCCCACTGCCATAATGTAGCTTCCCTGTGCTAATTATCACTTTCATGATAATTATTCGGATTAACTCTCCACCATGGTATCTAGACTTTACGAATTTAAGCGCAGTACTAGATTGGCAATAAGGTCTCATCAATTTATAGTTAAAATGACTGCATGTAATCGTAAGTTCTATGATAACAGTTTCTTTTTTCACACTCCTCGCTTCTGGATACATGCTTTCCAACTTGATTTTCATAATAATTAAATGCAATGTCAATTGTTATATACTGTCTTCTTGATTTCTATTGTTTTCGCCAATTAGTAATGCTTCACTTTCTTCTTATTCTTTCACACTCAGCAACCCCGTCGTGTCTTAGTGGATTGCGTGTGGAATGAACTAATTTTAAAAATAGTTTAAGAGATAATAATTTTCTGTTTAAAAAAAGTGATTATTTTTATCAGTTTTTATTCCAGCAAGATATTAATTTTGTCATTTTTGCTTAGGAAATTTAATAAAATTGTTTTGCGTAAAAAAAAGCTGATGATAATTCAATTGTTTTAGGCATTGTCGCCATCTTGATTTCTACTGACACCGGGCGTAATGAAGCTTTATTTATTTCCCTTGTTGACTGTTCCCACCAGTATAAATTTTACCACCAGGCAGATCGAGTGAAACGTGGCTTTGCACTGTGGCGAGATTATCTCTTAGGTTAACCCGCGATTGCACCTGGCTACTCTGAACTACACTTATTGCAAAGTCTATTTTAGTATCATACGAGATGAGTCACATACTAAATTAGCTTATTCTGGTACAAGGCTACAAAATATGACTACTTTGTAAGAATTGTAGTCACTATTAAATAAAATCAGTCAGTTTAATTTGCTAAACCACCAATTTCCAGGACGTTAATAAACTTCGTCAAAACAAAAACGAAACTAAAATGAGGTATCCCGTGAGGATCGAACTCACTAAATATATTTGTTAATGTGTATTTGTTCATGCACTGAATATTGCTGCTCTATGAATTTAAGAGCAATACTAGATTGACGGTTAGGTCTCATGATTTTACAGTTGAAATAGCTAGATGTAACCAGTTCTATTTACGTTTTTTATTTCGCACTTTTCGCGTAAATACCCTTGGGGGAGGTATTAATCCGTGTATTTCCTCCGGTTATCGGTTAAATAACAGGGTAAATTTGGTTCTATAGCCTTGGCTGGCAACCAGTCTACCGCAGAAAGTAATGGCAACCTTCTGTGGAATAATCTTCTGTCCAGTCACTTATGTCTCTTTAGAGACATGATTGCCCAAGCGTGTATCACGTATGGCACTGTCTGATTTCGCTGTGGAACTCTCCTTCAGCTTCTTACTTTCCAGTCTACTTTGATCTACAAAAATTTAATTGCAATGTCAGTTGTTGAATCATGTATTTTCAGTTCCTGTTCTTTTATTGTTCTCTCTCCCTAAAAAATCTTTTCTCATATTCTCTTACACTTAGTAACCCTACGATTTTGTTACCTTATCTGAAACGGAACGATAAAAAAAAACAAAGGAATTGTTGCTTTTATGTCTATGTATGTGTGTTTATAAAAGCATGAACGATATGAAATTTTATTTCCTGCCTTTCTTACAATACAAGACAGATGAACGCTGACTACAGTCCGGTTAATTATACATATGCTGAAGTCGGCTTAGATGATGGACACTGGACAAATCCGTACTTCGACTGCGGGGGAGGTAATGCATGGATGGTTACTTTTTCTGCTCCAATTTTGTGGATAAGTCCAAACAATACCATTTTTTTCAGGTAAGTTGTCTTCTTTTACACACACACACGCACACACACACACACACACACACACACATATATATATATATATATATATATATATATATATATTTATAGTGTTGAGTTTTGATGATACTTAGTGCCGAGATTACTGTTTTTCAGTTGTTTACTGATAAAAAGACCATCTGACAAGCAGGATTTCTTTCGTAAAGTGCTTGATATCAAGATAGAGAATTAATAGGATTAATGTGGAGAGGACTGTCACGTTAAGTGAGCAGAGTTATGTCGACTTCGAAGTTTCGTGAAGGCACCATTGTGATAATACTTCTCAATTAAGTGACAAATTTATCCACATCAACCATATCGCTCATTCAGTGAAATGAATTAGAGCGCGCTAGCTATTGGGCGCGTATAATGATATGCACTAAAAGGTCTGCCGACTTCCACCGAACGCCCATAGCCCAGGGGTAGAGTCGCCGACTGACGCCATTTCGTTCGGGTTTCAATCCTGGGTAAAAAAGCAATCGGAGTATAACCGTACTGATGAGCTGCGATACGGCGAAACAGATCTGTCTGCGGATGACTATATACTTATATATATATATGCTATTAAATATAAGAGACAATGAATGTTTAATCAAGAGCCGTTCTAAACATTGTATTTTGGATTTAATTTCAGTTGAAAATAAAGACTAACATTCTCCAACATTTAAATAATTTTTTATTAACTTGGTTCTAAGCTTAAAAAATTATCCAAATGTTGGAGAATTTTTGTCTATATTTTCATCTGTAATTAAAGCCAAAATACGATATTTAGAACGGCTCATGATTAAACATAATAGACATTCATTGTCTCTTATATTTAACAGTATGTGTTTAGAAAATTATCTGCTGCCTCGATACACTATATATATATATATATATATATATATATATATATATATATTCATTCGCAGACAGATCTGTTTCGCTGTATCACAGCTCATCATTACGGTTAGACATCCGATTGCTTTTATCCAGGATTGAAAGCCGACCGAATTGACATCAGTCGGCGATTCTATAGGCGCTCGGTAGAAGGAGGCAAACTTTTAGCGTGTGATATAAAAGGTAAACATACGCCAGTAGCTAAGAATGTTCTCATTCATTACTGAATGAACGATGCGTAAATTCTAGAGTAGATGCCATATGTAGCCTAGGGGTAGAATCGCCGACTGACGATTCGGTCGGGTTTCAATCCTGGGTTAGGAAGTGAACGGAGTCTAAGCCGTACTGATGAGCTGTAATACAGCGAAACAGATCTGTCTGTGGATGACTATAGTATATATATATATATATATATATGTGTGTGTGTGTGTGTGTGTGTGTGTGTGTGTTGAATTTATTTGTTTAAACGTTATTCATAACAGATACTCATATTTTAATGTTTGATCTGTTTTTATTATTAAAGGTTATGCTTATTTATTCATTTATATCTACCGGCCTGGATATTTAAGAAAAAAATTGTTAGAAAAACATGCCTCTTCCGCGGGATTCGAATCTGCGTCCCCTATACAGGAAAAGTGTCATTAGTCATGACCGCTCAGCTACGTAGAAGCCCGAATAACCATTTTGAACACACACGGGATTTGAATCTATGTTGCTGTTTTTGCGTTTTCAAATGAACCAAATTGATTAGACAGAAAACGACCAGATAAAATGTATGCATTCCCAAAACGCTTAATTCAAAGCCAACATTAAAACAGCCAAAACGTAGAGGTTATAATAAACAAGAGAAATATACCATGTAAAAAAATCATATGTTACATTTGTATGAAGAGACTTCAAAGACGAGAGAGACTGTACAGATTGGAAATATTTATTAAGTACGATAACTATATTAAGATTGTATAATTGTCAGTCTACATGTTATCGCTATTCTTCACAAATTTCTTGCTCCACCCTCTTCTATTGAACAGGTGAAGAGGCTCATCCCTTGTTTCCTGTTTAGGATGCGGTTTCCGGTTTTCTCTTTTCCAATCTTCTCACTTGTTTTTTTCAATTGGAGTAGATAGACTAAACTATCGCCCGGTTCACACTCCACCCATGTCTATTGAACAGGTGAAGAGGCTCATCCCTTGTTTCCTGTTTAGGATGCGGTTTCCGGTTTTCTCTTTTCCAATCTTTTCACTTCTATGTCGCCCCCTGCACATCAGTGGCGTTACCGCCTTGTTCAGGGTGATATGATTAAAAAAAAAAAAGTAAGATGAAGTAAGAATAAAGAATGTAGCTTTTGTTAAATCCTTTGATCTCTGAAATGAATGATTTTCATTATTCATTTTTGGTTAGTTTTTACTTCATCTTATTGTTGCTTTTTATCACAACTTTCTTCCAACTGTTAAGGTAGGTAAGATGAAATAAGAATAAAAAAATATATCTTTTGTTGAATCATTTGATCTCTGAGAAGAAGGATTTTTATTATTCATTTTTGGTTAGTCTTTTCTTCATCTTATTGTTGCTTTTTCTCACGACTTTCTTTGTGGAATTCCTTCCAACTGTTAAAGTAAGTAAGATGAAGTAAGAATAAAGAATGTATCCTTTGGTAAATCATTTGATCTCTGAGATGAAGAATGTTCATTATTCATTTTTGGTTAGTCTTCTCTTTGTCTTGTTCTTGCCTTTTATCACAACTTTCTTGGCGGAATTCCTTCCAACTGTTAAAGTAAGATGAAGTAAGAATAAAGAATGTATCTTTTGCTAAGTCATTTGATCTCTGAGATGAAGAATTTTCATTATTCATTTTTGGTTAGTCTTTTCTTCATCTTGTTCTTGCCTTTTATCACAACTTTCTTGACGGAATTCCTTCCAACTGTTAAAGTAAGATGAAGTAAAAATAAAGAATGTATCTTTTGTTAAATCATTTGATCTCTGAGATGAAGGATTTTCATTGGCAATTTTTGGTTAGTCTTCTTTTTATCTTATTGTTGCTTTTTATTACAACTTTCTTGGCGGAATTTCTTCCAACTGTTAAGGTAGGTAACATGAAGTAAGAATAAAGAATGTATCTTTTGCTAAGTCATTTGATCTCTGAGATGAAGAATTTTCATTATTCATTTTTGGTTAGTCTTTTCTTCATCTTGTTCTTGCCTTTTATCACAACTTTCTTGACGGAATTCCTTCCAACTGTTAAAGTAAGATGAAGTAAAAATAAAGAATGTATCTTTTGTTAAATCATTTGATCTCTGAGATGAAGGATTTTCATTGGCAATTTTTGGTTAGTCTTCTTTTTATCTTATTGTTGCTTTTTATTACAACTTTCTTGGCGGAATTTCTTCCAACTGTTAAGGTAGGTAACATGAAGTAAGAATAAAGAGTGTAGCTTTTGTTAAATCCTTTGATCTCTGAGATAAATGAATTTCATTATTCATTTTTGGGCCACTGTTAGAGTTGTCGCACACTTCTCACCTTTGTATGAGCATCACTTGCACATGAATTAAGACAGAAATTTTAATTAGTTTTTCTAATTTTCTAGGAAATGGTAGTGTGTTGCAACAACAAAATTGTTCAGCTATTGCTCTTCTCTCTGGATGAGACTTCGAATTTTTTAACTTGTGTTTCTCGTTCGTTTGTATTGTTACTGCACTCCAACTTCATTATACTGCAAAAGAAATTCGGACATTGTAGGATTGTCCAAATGCGCACATTTTATTTGAAATAAATTTTATTTAACAATGACTTTGGTATTTCTACGAGATTTGATTTCGAATTAATTTTCTTTGCAATTAATGTTGGGCGTGTAGAGGTGTAGCAACCATCGACATTCGTTTAACGAATATTGACATCAACCAATGCGAGGACGAAAACGATGATGGTGTTAAGGCACATGATGAAGCGAAAAATATTGGAGATATTTTTCGAGGAACCCACAGTTGCCAAGCGACAACAAAGGTGAGTACAAAAATGTTCCTATTTAGGAAAAAGTAAAAATGAGAGAATATTATGTGAATTAAATGTACATGTCTCTTGAATGTTTCTATAACATATCTAAAGCCGGCATTGACAAAGACATTGCCTATTTTCAACAAATGATTAGTGTTCAAATTAAGTTAAAAACCAGTATTTCGAATGAAGACTTCCAATGACACACTCCACTTAAACATTTAGATCATGGTGACAAAATCTTTCCATATAATATTGTAACAAATTTGAATTTAATCAAGAGTTAACAAAAAATGCTAAATATTATAACTGAAAATATCAGGTACAGAATGGAGAGGCCAGTCGCAGTGGCTGAAGCAGTTGCGCAGTTTTTATTAAGCATAATTAAACTTGTAAGTAGTATTTTTAAATTGATTGATTTATATGTTTAACGGCATATCAACTCCTTATGGGTCATTTAATAACAAAATTTAATTTTTTAGTGAGATTTGAAGTAAAAAAATATGATATATGTTATTCTGCTTTCAAAATTGAATACATGGTAGATGATACTCAGCTTTTGTGCATATACATGTTTGTGTGGACTGGATTATTAAAGACAATGATACGTGCGTTTTATGTTGCAATTTTGTTGAAGAATTGTCGGATATTATATGGATTAATGTCATGAAAGGTTTCTTTTATGCTGGTTTTTTCGGTTGGTCAATTTCGTTTAGCGGCATTGTGTTATTTAATGCTGAAATGTAAATATTTTGATTGTTTAGAGTGGATGATTTTGTTTAGCTGTATATCAACCATTATAGGTTATTTAATGCCGAAATCTGAATATTTTAAGTGGTTTGGTTGGTTGATTTTATTTAACGTCATATGAACACCTCTGTATTATTTAATGCCGAAATCTAAATATTTTGGACATAATTTTATGCTTATAACTACAAATATTTTGGACATCATTTTATGCTTACAGGGTAAAGGTATATTTTTTTGGATATATAGTTTGCAGATCATTAAACTATTGTTGATTTTACTATAAAAATGTATTTTTATATTGTTTAATGTTGCATTGACATTTTACTATGAAAATATATCATTGGTAATATTACTATAAAATGTACTGTTTATTTTTATTTGGGAATTTACTATTTGTCCATAGCTGGGACCCTAACCGGTACTACCACTCGAGTTCAGAGTGAACTTTGGAACAACAGCAGTTAAGTGGTGGTTTCACGCCCCACAAAACCTCTCCCAATCTCCCAGTCAGAAATCTTGCTACCGGATGTTGTCTATGTTTTTAAATATTTTTTATTACATCTGGTACCGTGGTACAACGTATTATTTTTATTATAGTACTGATAAAACACAAATAACGTCAACATATTTCTTTTTATTATTTTTCAAAACCAGTGAATAGCTGTTACTAAGCATTCCCGAATTAGGCCAATTTGAATATCTTGTGATTCACTTGAGAGAATTTGGTGTAAATTGGTAGCCAGTTAGAGGAAGTTTTTTTGTGGTTGTTGCTTTAGATCATTTCACTCTAAGCAAGGCAATAAAGCCACTAAGACCCAAGGAGTTACTGAGTGAGGGAGAATATGAGCAAAAGAAAAACACTGACATTGCATGTAAATTTTTGAAGATCAAAGTTGAGGGATAAGCAAGAAGCAGAAAGAGGATTTCACAAGCGAGAAGTGCAAGAGAAGAAACTGTTAGCATAGAACTTGCGGTTCTATTTTGCGATTTCAATTGTAAAATTATTAGACCTTTTCACCAATCTTAAATTCTTTTCACCAAGCTTAAATTCTTACATTCTAAGTACTGAAGAGGAAAGCTTACCAGAGCAATTACCAGAAAAATAACAAATTATGCGTGAATAGAAACAGCCTGTTACTATTGAATGAGCATTTGCTTTGCATTAAACTTCGATATTATTTTAAGGAAAAATTTTTAAATTATTCGGAATGATTTGGGAGACGATTCAAGGAATGAAGCTCAAATAAAAAAAAATTTAAGCGACTTTTCAGATTTTGCCGTTGTACGTTGAAAATTATTAACACTCTGGAAGGCCCAAAACAAGAACGGCTGGAAATGCTAAATCCGTGCAGTGTGCAATCGACGCATGAAAAAAAATGCAAGAAATAAAAGTTGTATTTGTCAGACTGTCCGGAAATTGTCTAATCAATTTAAGTATCACTATTTAAATTGTTCGGACTTTTGTCCTCATCTTTATTGCCTGGGTATGTCATTCTCATTCCATGTGCGATGCCATTTCTGGTGGCGATGTAGTTATCTCCCTTTAACTTTAAGTTATTTGTTCACCACTGCTGTAGCCTGGTATCGAACTCACAACTGTTTGAGTGAAGTCACTGGAACTAATTAACGTTTATCCACTGGACCACGTGTCTTCAAGAAGAAAGCTGGAGCGTATAACGGCCGAAACGCCCTGAATACTACCTCATCTCAGAAGTATAGACAATTTAAGTAACTTGACTGCTTATTCTTCACCTCTCAACATCTCATGTGGTCGTTTGTCTTTTCAAAATATCGAAACGCGCATGTCTCTCCGTCCCCCAAACAACAGTTGACCAGATTTTGCTTCCTATGAATTGTGTCTCTTACTAAAGCTAAAATTACTGTTGAAATATAGGAGATTGCAGTCAGGTGACGAGATTAAAGAGAATATGACGAAGCAGCTGTTTTAAAAAAATGAAATGAATGCTGGGACAAATGGGCAAGATCTCAACGAAATTACTTTAAAGGGGAATAAGGTTTCATTACCTAAGATAGATTATTTTCTTTATTTTCAAGCCATCACATAATTTCCGTCTGTCAACCCGCCTACATTAGTCTAGATAAGTTACTTCGTCATTAATATTTAATGGCTGGGTTATTTAAGAGAAGACATAATGGGTTCTAGGGGATGACAGCACCTTTGTGTTTTGTGTGTGTGCATGCGTGAGTACTTTTTTGCATGTGTGTGTGTGTGTATGTGTGTGTGCGCACGCGCGCGCGTGTGTGTTTACAAGTGAGTTCGCACGAACGTTTTTTATATGTATGGTGATTTTCTAAGCATAGCTTAGATGTGGCACAGGGCTCAAAGTATGGGGCACCCTGTGAAGATCAAACTCGCTATTCAGTCATAACTGACCTAGCAAAAGTTTTAGTTTTGCTAATCATTACAACATGTCGAAGTTCCATGTTTTGTGTATGTATGTGTTCATGGTTTGTAAGTCTGTGTATGCGAGTATGTAATTTCTTTTACAGTAAGGTTCACTCTGTACAAGGCCTTGAGGGGGGCACTTGAGGTAAATAGATTATTGTAAGGGGTAGTTTATGTGGATAGGAGGGGAAGATAACGGTTAACCTGAGACTTGAACAAATTAGGATTGACTGTTTTATGTTTGTGTATGCGTGCGTGTGAGTGTTTGTTCGTGTGTGGTCATGCTTTGTAAGTCTGTGTGCGTGATTGAATCTACTCAAACACAACCTTGTAACCCAGACAAGGCTCTGCCGAAGGACAGAATCTTGTTTGGGGAAAAGCAGATGAGAGTCCAACCCTGCCTAGACAAGGTCTACGGGAAATTTTTGCCTGAGCGTACGCACTCAGAATTCTCACGTAAAATTCGGCCTTGTGACATATCCCGCCTCTGTGGGGAGATCACGGGTAAATACTTGTGAGTGAATTCGCGTTCATGTTTTGTGCATGTCTGTGAATGGATGGTTTATGCATGTGTACTTGTGCTTTGTGTGCCGGTGTGTGTGTGCGTGTGTGCTTAATAACTACCTAAATCTGTTCTGTATTAGGACACCTCGGCGTGTTGTATTGGTTAACAAGTTTGTCTTGCTAGAACCTGTTACAACTGAGTAGTGGGTTTGATCCTCAGTGTATCCTATACTTTTGGCCTTGGACCACATCTAAGCGGTGCTTAGAAAATCATCTATTTCTGTTCTGCGTAAATTTCAATTTTATTCTATCTTATTCTAAGTGTGTCCATGTTCCTAAATACGGTTTTCGACGGGGATCCTATCGCTGTGTATGTAAAGATGGCTACTACTTCCCATTGAAGCAAGTTAAGTCTCGCTATTTCAACGGTTCTGAAATTGAAGATTACCATGCCGATAAACAGCATAACAGGACAAGCCGTTTGGATATCTTCCGCTGCCTGCCGTGCGCCCGTCTCTGTAAAACATGCTCTGATTCGAGGCCTTGTATGTACCAAGAGAACAGTGCAGTACGACTGACCATCCTAATACTGTCTTCATTATCACTGATCATTGTGATGATACTGGCCGCTGTCGTATGCTATATACGTCAACAATTGGTAAGTACAATAACAATAATCTCCATCAAGTTTTCATGCCCTGAAGGGTTGAATCTTATAAAATAAGATATATAAATTAAAACTTTTATTAAACTAACTTCCTTCTTGAAATGCAATCTGTCACTAATTGAATTTTAATGCAAAAAACATATATACTCTGTGTATGCGTGTGCATAACTTTAAGTAAATATATACGCTACCTACAAACTGTTCTTTCTTTTATGTGCTGTGTCCCTTCAGGACGTGGATCATCATGAATATCCGCAACTTCCTGGCTTAGCACTATTTGTTTTTATCCTTCCAATTCTTTGTTTTACCACTAATTAACACAAGTATGTTAAGCAGGTTACTCACTGTTTTCCACTGCGACTTTTGCCTTCAATATGTCTTGTGAGTGTTAAATTCTTCAAGCCCCTTTCCTCGTTATATGTCCTAGAAATTTCAACTGTTTCTTTCTCATCCTAAATACAAGTGTCCTTTTTGTTTCCATTTCCCTTAAACCTTCCTCGTCCATAGAATTCTCAGTAGCCTTCTGTAGAAACACATATCTGTTTCCGCAAGTATTCTTTTTAGGAGGAAATTGAGCAGTATTCGTTTCTAAGAAGGAGGGTTGATATTACATAGCTCATTTGTTTGTTTCTAACGGAATTTTCCTGATACTTAATATCGTGATTAGCTACTGGAAGGCATCTTTCACTACTGAAATGAGCTGAAGCGGGGTTGAGAGTTTTTAAAATGCTTAATTTTCTAAATATCTCATAATAAATGGGTGTGTGTTGTATGTCAGAACTAGTTATATGATGGAAAAAACTTATTTTTTATCTTTTATATTCAGGTTATTAAATCAGCCAGCCCTATTTTCCTTCTGACGATGTGTCTTGGAGCCGGTATAATGTCCTTTGAGGTAAGGTCTATAAGATAATTTTTGCTGCATTATAGATACAAAAAGAAGTTTTTTTTCTTGACAATTTTTATTATTTTCATTATACCCGGGGTATTATCGTCCTTATCTTTGTAATTATACTTTTTATATTACAGGCTACTAGTAACTGCCTCTCTGCTTCCTGTTTTCCTGCATGCTGGAAGTCCTCTTCTGTCGTTCCTGTATTTAAGAACTCTGGTGAACCCTCGGACCCATCCAACTATCGCCCTATCAGCCTTCTACCTATTTTCGGGAAGGTGTTCGAGGCCTTTATTAATGCTGAAATAGTTCAGCATCATACTGTCCATAAACTCTTCTCCGACAGGCAGTATGGCTTCCGCTTTGCCAGGTTCACAGCCGACATGCTAACGACCATTACAGAGTACATGCTTCAGGCCCTCGATGAGTCCGGCGAGGCTCGTACTGTTGCTCTGGACATCTCTAAGGCTTTTGACAGGATTTGTCATGCTGGCCTTCTATGCAAGCTACGGGGTTACAGTATTACCAGACCATTGAATGATCTGATCCAATCTTTCCTACTTAACTGCATAATGAAGGTCGTCCTGAATGGGCATGCCTCCACACCCTACTGTACAAACGCTGGTGTCCCTCAGGGCTCTATCCTAGGCCCGACGCTCTTCCTTATTTTTATAAATGACCTTCCAGACGGGATGAAGAGCCAGGTAGGCATCTACGCAGATGACACCACAATTTACTTCCGCATCAGTAAGAATCCAGGCGTGACGGACAAACATAATCTTGCTGTTGATCTTGAGAGAGATCTACACTCTGTGGTGAATTGGGGTAAGAAATGGCTTGTAAATTTCAATGCGTCTAAGACCAAGCCGATGTCTGTCAA
Source organism: Ascarosepion bandense (assembly GCA_037127315.1). NCBI lineage: Eukaryota > Metazoa > Mollusca > Cephalopoda > Sepiida > Sepiidae > Ascarosepion > Ascarosepion bandense. The sequence goes on from JBBBDQ010000708.1 coordinate 2,569,608, forward strand.
TCATCACAGGCAACCTCTCCTGCCTCCCATGAGAAAGGACCAAGCGAGTCTCCCCGAAAGCAATACTCTGTGCCTCCTCGGCCTTACCCTCTCCTCTGATCTCAAGTGGAACCACTACATTGAGTCAATAGCGAAATCTACTGCCAGAAAGGTTGGGTCACTGTGTCGGTCCAGGAAGTTTTTCCCACCTGAAACCATCCTGCATATATACAAATCAACCATTCATCCGTGCATGGAGTACTGCTGCCATATATGGTCAGGTGCCCCCGCTGTTCATCTCCGTGTTCTTGACAGGATCCAAAGGAGAATCAGTAATGTGATAGGTACCGACGTGGCAGCTCGACTACAGCCACTTTCCCACCGACGAGATGTGGCTTCCCTTTGTCTGTTCTATAAATACTTCCATGGTTTCTGCTCCAACGAGCTTGAGTCACTGGTCCCTCCGCAACAGGTGTTTACTCGTGCAACCAGACTGGCAATTGGGTCTCAACCATTCACAGTTAGATCAACCAAATGCAGACGACAATTCTACTCCTGCAGCTTCTTTTCCCGTACTTCCCGCCTGTGGAACTCGCTTCCTTATTCTTGCTTTCCTGACAGCTACAATCTCCAGGAATTTAAATGCAAGGTCAATTCTCATCTCTTAACTACTTGACCTTACTTCTTTCCACACTGTCCTGTAGATCCTTTCCTTTCTCTCACCTTCACAACTGTCATCACACCTGTATTTCCATCCTTCTCTTGCTCCTTTCTAACTGGTTCATCCTTCTCCTCATTCTCCTCTAATCCTTTTACTCTTATGTCGCCCCCTGCGCATCAGTGACGCTCCCGCCTTGCTCGGGGTGATTTGATTAAAAAAAACTATCGTTGATTGTCAAGTGCCAATATATCTCGTAAAGTCTCTATCATTTTACCTAGATATTCTCCCCGAATGCGTTAATATTTTATTCTTGTGTTTTCACGTCTATCGCATCTGATGTCTTTATTTCGGCTCTCTGTGCAGGGCCCGGAAATTTTTCCCTCCTGAAACTATTCTGCACATATACAAATCTACCATCCGCCCGTGTATTGAATATTGCTGCCATATCTGGTCGGGTGCCCCTGCTGCTCTCCTTGGGCTTCTTGACAAAATACAAAGGAGGATCTGTAACGTGGTTGATACTGACTTGGCAGACCGGCTGCAGCCGCTCTCACACCGGCGTGATGTAGCTTCCCTGTGCCTCTTCTACAAGTACTTTCATGGCTTCTGCTCCGATGAGCTTAGATCACTGGTGCCGCCTAAGCACGAATTTACACGAGATACTAGATTAGCAACTAGGTCCCACCCTTTTACAGTTAAACAAATAAGATGTAACCGTAAATTCTACTCCAACAGCTTCTTTTCTCGCGCTTCCCGCCTGTGGAACTCCCTTCCACAAGTCTGCTTTCCCGACAGTTACAATCTCCAGGTGTTTAAATGTAGGGTCAATAGACACCTCCTATCACACTAACTCCCAACTATTCTCACAACACTCTCATCTACCCAACCCTCATTCTCGGTATCCTCACCCGCCTATCACCCACCCTCTGTTATTTCCTATATTTAACCAGCCTTTCTCCACTCTACGTAGCCCCCTGCACAGTAGTGGCAGTGACATGCCTTGCTCGGGGGGGGGGGGGGGTGAAACGCTTATAAGAAAAAAAAAATTTAGAGAATAAGTGATAGCGAATCTTTAAAGTACACTAGCATCTTGACGCGTATTTAAGCTGATCAATTCTTTTGTCAGTTGAAACAAAAACGCGAGAAAGCGGCCAATCAAATAAATACTATCCCAACAGCCACGAACAGTGACGGCAACATTATGCTATGGAAATGGTATTCTGGTTAAAATGGATAAGATCATAAACGAAAAAATTATATATTCAAATTCTTAAGCAAAACATAAATCTAGCGAATGAATATTAGTAAACCTATCAAGCAGAAAATTTCCTAAAACCCGTAACAAATTTGACCAAGAAATGCTTCATTTTTGGGATGAGAAATTATCATTAGTTACATTTAGACGAATGTCCTCATCTTTGTTGTCATTATCACCTGATCACATTCTGCCTGAATTTCTGGGTTGAGAAATAATCATTATTTACATTTATGCGAATGTCCTCATCTTTGTTGTTATTATCACCTGATCACATTCTGCCTGAATTTTTGGGTTGAGAAATTATCATTATTTACATTTAGACGAATGTCCTCATTTTTTTTTTTTTTTTTTTTTTTTTTTGTTATTATCACCTGATCACTTTCTGCCTGAATTTCTGGGATGAGAAATTATCATTAGTTACATTTAGACGAATGTCCTCAACTTTGTTGTTGTTATCACCTGATCACCTTCTGTCTGTATTTCTGGGTTGAGAAGTTGTCATTATTTACATTTGGACTAATGTCCTCATCTTTGTTTCTGTTACTGCAATGTTTCAGCCGTTCTGCTCTCCAGGTTTCATCAGGTGGCTGTTGATCCGGATAACCTCCAAGCAATTTTGAACTGAACTCTTTTATTTCATCAATGTTTCGCTGTCCTTGTCTAGGGTTAGCTACTAAGATGCAAGGGGTTAGAGACAACAATAAATGAACAGTAATTAAAACGACGAAAGATAATGATTGACATCGCATTCAAATTTTTGACTGGAAAACAAGAGGCCGGAGGAGAGTGCCACAATCTACAATTACAAGAGAAGAAACTGTCAGCATAGAACATATGGTTACATCTATCTATTTTAACTGTAACATGATAAGACATAGCTCCAAATCAAGTACTGTGCTTAAATTCATAAAGTCCACAGAGGAGAAATCATCAGAAAAATTACCATGAAAATATTTATAGAAAAGATGTAGAGTAGGAAAATTAAATTATGGCGGTGGGAAAGTAACTGAAACCAAAATGCCAGGTCAAGGCCAATGATATTGCTGATTCTTCATTGAATTTTATCAAGAATATATAACAGGTGCACCAAAGCAGATATGAAAACAATATTCATTGCTTGAATGAATGGTAGTAGACTTATAAAGTTGTTAGATAGATTCTGGAGAGACGAACTGTTTAACAGTTTATCATCTTGTTTGAGATAAAAAAAAAAAAAATTAAAAAAAGAAAAACCCATGATTAGTACCTTGTATTTATTTTAATTTTGAAAATTAAAAGATTTGGCATGATTGAGTTAAATAAAAAAATATTAACATTTATCAATTTACTTGTTTCAGATTTTTATTGTCTATTTGGAACCAACTAATCTCCTCTGTCAGTTGGCTCTCTGGCCCAAACACCTTGGCTTCGTAATTATGTATGGATCACTCGTTCTGAAAACTTGGCGGTACGTGGAAATATTTTTCTCTTCACGCTTGTGCGAAAATTGATTTTTCTCATAACCTATAAAATCATAACATCTTTGAACCTCTTTTGGGGATTTCCGTATTTATTATGACAATGCTTTTTTTAATAGAATTTATGTAAGAGACGAACAGATCTGGACCCAGTTCATAGAACAAACAGTAATTATTTTTCTTTTTATGAACTGACTAAATAATCTTTGTTCGAGTGCAGGGATCATCAAACGGGGTCCCAGCGATAACTTCCAGGAGGTCAATAGGGGTCAGTGTGAGAATGACTCTCTTGGAAACAAAGGGTTCTCTAACTATCCTTATGTGATTTTCAACAATAAATGGCTATGTAAAATATCGTACGTCAACGCGTTGCTATGTGAACCTAAATGTGGAAATGTAATTAAAGTTAATAAAAAGGAACAACTTCAGACTCTTACCGTACCTTCACATAAACCATAGTTACTACTATCTTCTATACTTGCATATTATCTATAGCAATCACAAGAAAAACCCTGGCTTTGTTTTTCTATACATTCATTCTGTAACGATGCAGGCCTACCGTTTCGCTCTGTATCTGCGGAATTTCAACACGTTATGAGTCAGAGATTTATTTTACACCCTTTATTTATTTATTTATTTTACACCCACCACAACTTTTATTTTGAGTTTGTATAATTACCACTATTTTTCGCTAAATATGCCCTCTGCGTATCTGAGTCCAAATCCTTTCGTCAGTAATTGTTTTGTTTTTGTTTTTTTGTTGTTGTTTTTTTGTTGTTGTTTTTTTGTTGTTGTTTTTTTTTTTTATTATTATTATTCTCCACTGAATTTTCTTCATAGTTTTTCTTTAACTTCTACGTTCATTTTCTCCTTGTTGATTACTATTGTTTTTATTTTCACATTTCAGTATTTCGGTCATTTTTAAAGTTGGCAAATTGAAACGAGTCAAACTTCCTGACAAGATTCTTTTACAACGTCTCCTTCCGATGATCGGGATCACGGTCGCCAGCCTGGCTGCCTGTACCATCAAGAGTCCTTCACAAGCAATGTTGTTAATGTCTTCAAATTCACTGAAATATATCAACTGTTCAACCAACATTTGGAACTATGTTTTCTATACAAGTAAGATTTCCTTGTATAATTATGCATGTCCTCAACCTAGGAATTAAAACGTTGGTATCCGGATTCTGATGGAGAAAGCGTGCAACAGAATCAGACCTGAAATAGGACAAGAACAATGTGGTTTCATCAAAGACACTGGCACAAGAAACGCGATATTTCTGCTTAAAGTGTTTATCAGAAAGGGCAATAGAAATGCAGAAGGGCGTCTACCTGTGTTTCACTAACTATGCAAAGACATTCGACAAATTGCGACTCAAAGACCTGATAGAGACGTTTGGAAACCTTGACATATTCGAGAAAGGCCTTAAAGTAATCAAGAACCTTTACTGGCAACAAACTCCCAGCACACGGACAGGAAACGAGTTCAGCAAATACAAAAGATTGAAAAGCGTGTAAGACAAGGAAGTGTTTTCTCACCACACCTATTCAACCTATACAGTGAGACCATTCTGGGAGCTCTAGAAGTCCGGCCATGATTCGTGATTGATAGCCGCAATTTTATATTGCGGCCATAAATCACGAACAATATAAAATACAACTGAACAATCTGAACAATATAAAATACGCAGATGATACAGTGCTGATAGCAGACACAGAAAAGAAACTACAAGACCTTCTACAGGAAGTAGTTAAAGAAAGCGGAAAGAAAGGACCTACATATCAACTACAAGAAGACTGAATGCATCGTAATCCCAATTACAAGTTAGTGATACCCAAATCATACAGATGCAGAAATTTGAATACCTGGAAAATGTTCTAGTAGAGAGCGGAAAGTGCGATACGGAGATCCGAAGGCGTATTGGCATGGCCAAGGATGCATTCCAGAAGCAAAGTAGAGTATTAAGAGACAGGAAAATTTAGCTGGAAACAAAGAAGAATATACTGGATTGTTATGCGATGTCTGTCCGTCAATATGACAACGAATGCTGGATAATTTCATTAAAGATGAAGGAAAGACTTGAAGCAACCGAAATGTGGTTCTGCAGAAGGATGCTGAGGATACCATGGACGGAATATTTGAGCAATGACGAGGTTTTGGAGAGAATGGATACAAAAAAGAAACTGATACTTAACATCAGGAAAAGACAGCTGAAGTTTTGGGGACATGTTTGAGGAAGGAGAGCTTGGAGAAATTGATACTCACGAGATGGATAGAGGGGAAGAGGGACAAAGGAAAACAGCGAACGACATATCTGATTGACTTGATCAGATGAATGATGGAGCGGGGATTGAGTGGAATATCAAAAGAAGTGATATTAAAAGTAACAAGGAATAGGGAGATGTGGAGGGCCATGATCGCTTACACCCTGAAAGAACACGTCACATAGAAAAAGGTTAAATAGTTCTATATAAACAAAAAGTGTTTATCTCTTAATTTTTCATATGAGGAGTAATCATTATCTGCGTGATTTAGGCTTAAATTTCGATTTATTTTTTCATTTTTTTCTTTCTGCTATCTTTTTCAATATCCGTGTTAGTTTATTTTTGTACAACTGCTTCATAATTTGTCTGGCTTTTTAGTGTTCTTGTCTACCTAATGTTTTATATATATATATATATATATATATATATATATATATATATATATATATATATATAACGGTCCTGGGTATAACGGTAAACTGCATGCGGCAGCAAGGCCTTTGACTGGGATGTTGTGAGGAGCATGGAACCACATCTTAATTGCTGTTGTTCCCGGATCCACCCTGACCCGGAGTGGTAGAACCTGTTAGGGTCCCATCTATGGGCAAATAGTTTATCCCCAAACTGGGGTCAAAACACTATAAAAAAAAAACTTTTATAGAAATATATACATAAAAATAGACTTTTATAAAAAAATATACATTTTTAAAAGAAAAATATTACTAATAATACTTTTCTGAAGGAAAAAATTATTACCATAACACATTTTTGAAGGAAAAAAATTATTACCAGCAATACATTTTTGAATGCAAAACTAGAAAACTTCAGTTTTCTAAAATAAAAAACAAATTTTAAAAATAAAAAATAAATAAATATATTTTACATCAGAATCTGACTAAATCAACCTTCTCACTATAATCGAACATTAAAAAGAACAAACTTTAAAACCCTATTTTTTCGGCAAAAAATAGCCCACAGAGGTTGATATGCCGTTAAACAAAACTCAAACTCAAATTTATATATTAAAAAAATGTTTAATTTAAAGGTAGTTTCTAAAACACATTATATATATAATGTTTATATAACTATATTATATATGCATAGTCCATAGGTGGTCATAGACGCGAGTGATAGTTCGGACAAGCTTCCTCTATCTATAAAATGCCTCTATCGCACACGTTTCAGGTAGACTCTGACAACTTAATCAAGCTCCTAGATGGAATCTGGGCGAATGTGTACACCTGGCGCCTTATAACAAGCTGCTTCAGATAGTTGGAACTCAATAGCCTATGAAGGCAGTCCATCTAGGAGAAGGAAAAACCTGATTTTAAACCTCATCTGATTAAATAAATAAATGCTGAAGTCATTAACTCTGAGGTTGTTGATTTTTTTTACCAAAATTTTGTTTGGTGATTTATGGTTAGTGTAAACGGCTCACCACATCGATATCAACTTTTGATTTCGCTCAAAATTATTGAATTGTAATTAAGTAGAGTGAGATTTTCTAATAAGAATAATTACGTTGGACATCATCGGTTAGTAATTATAAAGACTGGGATTTTAGACTTAAGCGGAAAAGAACACAAATGAATTCATCTACACATTTCGACATTTTTTTTAGTTATTTTCTTATCGTATTTTAATCAGTCGATCAATGGCAACAGGTAAACAGCGGATATCGGAAATAAAGAACAATCTCTAGATGAATGTCACACATTTCTTTTTAAAAAAAGGATGCTTATCTTTCTACTGCTTTTAAACACGTGCGCTTCCACGTCTTTAACGCTCAACAGAAGACCGAAGTTAATCGTTAAAATTATTCTCCATCTTTCATTCGGTGAGCGCCATGTTTGTTATTTATTTTATTTCACAGCTAAACTACTATGTAAAGTCAAATTTCTCCTGGCAATTGTAAGATTACTTCATTTTTATCTTCCAAGAGACTTTTCATAATGATCATTCGGTGGAGTCGTATAAAAAACGCGTAAACCTAAAGGACACAATTTTTTTCTCTCGTCAATCACAGGATGTTGTAGTAAAATGCAAACGGGCTTCCAAAATAAATAACTCTTTTCAGTTGTAGATCTCGCGACGTTTCAGTCTTTGTGCAAAGATACCTTCTTCAGATGTCTTATTTGCAAAAAGCACACAGGCTAGATGGGTGAAGAAGTCGGTATGAACCTGCTCAGTTAAAGTGACAAATTCTTTGCACTAAAATTATCTCTCTCTCTCTCTCTCTCTCTCTCTCTCTCTCTCTCTCTCTCTCTATATATATATATATATATATATATATATATACATACTAGCAGTATAGCCCAGCGTTGCACGGGTCTAATGAAAGCTTCAAAACTAATCCATGGTCCTGGAGCTCAGACTCAGCCTAAAGAATATTTGTGTGAACTTTGGTGAGAAACGGATAAAAATTGTCGATTTGTATAAAGGGCATACAGACAGCTAAACAAACACACACACAAACATCTTGCCTTTTTTATATATATATATATATATATATATATATTATCGATTTTCTGCACTATTGTAAGAACTGTAACCTTGAAACTTCTGAATATCGTTTCTTGTGTCTTTGTCTATGAGTGTATCAAATTTGATTAAAATCGGACCACTCCTTCTATAACCGGATTTTTTCGATTATCGATTTTCAATATTTACCGGGGGTATCTCGACACAAAACCTAGCTAAGAACACTTGCAGACGCTTATAGTACAACTGTGTAAATTTTCCAGAAAACCGGTTCAGCTGTTTCGGAGTCTATAGGTAACGGACACACACACACACACACACACACACACACAAACATACTCACACATACACACACACACAGACAAAGTTCCATTTATAAATAAGTTTAGATATATAAAGTTTTACTGCCTTCAAACTTCCACTCTAATCCCATGGATTTTTCTAGAATTGTGCTTAAAAGATATTTTAAAGTTTTTATTTTTATTTTTAAGCTTTAAACACGTGATTTCTGCTTATGTTTTTCGCTTTCTCTTTCATATTTATGTTGTTTCTTCAGCCGAATGCCTTATGTTGCTCTATGGTGTTTACCTCTGCTTCACAATCAGAAAAGTGGCCGCCTTTTTCAACGAAAGTCGATATATCACTTGGTCAACATACAACGCTCTCATCTTCGGTTCATTCCTTAACATCTTCACGTAAGCGAACCATCAAATTAATTATGTATTTTCGTCGCTTTATTAGCGAAATCTTAAAAGTGCCTTGGAAGGTTACTCAGCTTGTGCAATCCACTCACACTGCGGTACATCGTTTATACGTCTTCTATTTTTGCCAAATGCACATCAGGTCGTGTCATTGAATGTACATCTTTTAGTGATGCAGGAAGGTTTTTAGACTAAAGTAAACCACTTAAGAAAACTCAAGAGTTACTGTTAAAACGGTTATGATAAATGAAGTGCGTGATATGAGTGAAAAAGAAAACGTTAGAAAGTGAATATTATGATGATAAGGGGGCTAGATAGCAACTGGCTTTTGGTATAAACAGTTTAAGATTGTAGTATTCACGGAAGTATACACATGAAAGTCTGTTCCATAAAGTAGCAGCTCTTGAGAAATGTGGAACATTCTAGTTTTATGTTTGGAATATGAAGGAAATTAGGGTGAATCGAATCCGTGGAAGTAACATGGCGTGTTCTAGTTTTAAAGGTCTAAACTAGTGGAACTAAAGAATGGAAATCAACAGAACATTTGCCGTGGAAATAGCGATGAGATTGCGACATTGCGCCTGTGGGAAATCGTGTGTAAAGTGGAGGCTGCATATATGTTTTTGAACTCTAGAAAAGTGAGGATTGAGCATTTCAAGCCAAGATATGACAGCAATACCCCATTTTTGGTCTAATTCGAGTCCTGCAAAGATAAAGTATGGTAGAAGGAGTTAGGTGCTCTCTAAAAAGGATTCTCATACAATTAAACTTCTCTATTTATATGTTTTCCAGCCATGAATTATGAGTTAAGTATTTGTTTTTCTGATATCACTATAATTACGTTGTATTTTTAATGTGTCAAAAGCCGTCATCCAATGACAGTTCATAACAAACAAAATGTAGTTTACCTACACAGAATGTCAGAACACTAAATCATTGCAACCCGTTATAAAATATATAACAGGGAAGGAATAGTTTAAATGTTAATATTTTAGGCGTATGTGAAACTAGGTGCGTAAACAATGGAGATTTCGTCAGTGACAGACACGGGGTCATATTTGCAAATGGAGAGAAAAATAAGAAGGAAGTAAGACTTATATTAGACGAAAACATGAAGAAACACATTCTAGGATACTATCAACTCCCTGATAGAATTCTTGCATTTGAACTGAAGGGTGCTTTTTAACATAAATACCGCAATTGTATATGCCCCGACAGCACAAAGTACGGAAGAAGAAAATTGCAATGTTTTACTGTACGCTAGAAAACGCTAAGGCTCGATGCAAATTAAAGGAAATTACAATTGTTATGGAAGAAGTGAATATCAAAGTAGGGAAGGAGAGAGATGGCGAAATATTTGACAAATTTGGACGAGAAACACGTAGTGAACACGGAAAAAACTTGATCCAGTGATGCATGACGAACGCTCATGTAGAAGCCAAAACCCCAAACGTTTATGAACATGTAGAAGTCCAGGAGAAGAAATGAAGAACCAAAAAGATTACATAAGAGGTTTAAGAAATGTAGTTTTACACTGAAAAAGATAAACAAGCGCCGACTGTGAAAACGACTTCCTTCCAGTGAAATTGAGAACCAAAGCAACGCCTGAATCGTAATACGACAGACTCCCGAAATAAACGGATAGCATCAAAAATAGATACACTGAACAAAAGAAGAATTAAAATTCGAAGTGGAACACGTTATGAGAAACTTTTGTAACATCCGCAAACGAGATCATTTCCAAGAAAACTAAACTAAAGAATGCATGACAGATGAAATTTTCAATGATAAAAAAGAAACAACAAACAATGCCAAAGTATGGAACAAAATATAAGCTAAAAAAATGAGGAATAACTGCAAGCAGGCAAAAGAGCAAAGACTCAGCGTAAAGTGTTCAGAAATAAAAAGAATAATTATCATATATAAAACAGAGATGCATCAAAAGAATAAGAGAACAGGACAAAAGACAAGCTCACCAACAGGATGTATAAAATCCGAGGTCAAGATACTGATGGAAAGAAAACATGGGAGAACTCCTCCACGACAAAAGAGGACAACCCGCAATTCACAGAAATATCGAAGGATCAGAAATATCAAAGTCCTAAGTGAAATAAGCGCTGATTCAATTAGAGAAGGAATTGCTATAGAAATGCTTGCAGTTTTACATTGACAACATACAGGCATAATAATGTCGTATATTGTTATATGCGACATTGGTGATACAACAGAAGACCGATGTTATGTAGATCCATTTTAGCGCTGACTAAGAAAGCAGGCGAAAACGAATGCGAAAATTCATCGGACAAACAATTTAATACCATTAATGCTATATTATCAGCATAGCAATAACTAAATTCTAATATGACGTTGTCAGTCCGTCTGGGCCTTGGGTCTTTGTGTGTGGGGACGACGGCGGTAAATTCGTCTTGTCTGCCTTAGTCCGGCGCGGCAGCAACAACTCAACTCGACTTTAACTCTTTCTCGGCTCTTTCTGTTTCTATACATCTTCAGCCAGGACTCTATCGGAGGCGCATCATTCGACTTTAACTCTTTTAAGTCGATCGGCGGCAGGCTTCTCTTTGTTTCTTTACATCTTCAGCCAGGACTCTACGGGAAGCGACCAATCTTTTCGGTCATGGCTCCCGGTTAGGAACACTTTTCCCTCAGTCGTTACATCTCTGGGCCGAGAACCGACTGGGCTCCAACTTAACTGATTTTGGCCCTCTCGGCTCTGATATTTATGCGTATCCCAAATTCTCTTGGGATGTGAGTGATGGACACGGGGTGTCCAGGCAAATCAAATCTTTAACCAATGAGATTACTCCCAGCTTGTATCATGAAACGAAGTGACTCTCTCCTCCTGGTTCAATCAATGAATAGCAATATTTTCAGTGACGTAATTTCTTTTCTTCTTCTCGATTACATCATTTTTTAGGTTTTCAAATTTTCAAATCCTTTCCCTGCAAGTTCAGAAACTAAGGATCTGACCTTACCCTAACTCCATCAAAAGTTTTGACAGTCGTGTTTTGATAACCTATATTTTTCACTTCCACCGGCCACAAAGACCCAAAGCTCCAAGCTGCAAAAATATATTTTCCTTTTTATTCTCTTCAATTTTCATTTAGTTTTTTTTTTTTCAGATTTTAGAAGTTATATAACAAATTACTGTCTTTAACTCAACTCATATTGCGATTGACAATAAACTACAGAATCAACAATATCACTAGTAATATCTTTCGCTCCGTCGTACTAAACTTAGGATTACATTTTTTTTCTTCACATGCAATATTGCAGTATTATAAATATTTTTTTTCATATATCAGAAATAGTGTTATACTTATGAAGAAAAGGCATAGCAGAATTAGACTCTAAATATTACAATAGTGCGAGTTCGTCAAAGACTTTTTTATTTTTTCTGTTCTAATTATAACGTACTGTTATAGTTTAATTTTTCTAATTATAACATACTTTTGTAAATTTATTTTGTTCTAATTATAACGTATTTTTTAATTTATTTTGTTATAATATAACGTACTTTTATAAATGTATTTTGTTCTAATTATAACGTACTTTTGTAAATTTATTTTTTTAATTATATTACACTTTTTGTTTATTTTAACTTTTGAAAATTTTAATTTATAAGATTTTTTGTTCAAATTATATTGCATTTTCTGTCTTAATTATATTTTACCTTCCCAGGCAATTTGTGAAAACTTCTGTCGGACCTGACATAACCTATGTTTTGAAATTTTTGTCGATCCAAATCTCTGGCACAATAACAGTCGCACTGATATTTCTACCGAAGGTAAAGACAATGATTTTTTTAATTATTATTCCAGTCGTTTAAGTTTTTTTTTTTAATCAATCAGAGATTAAAACCTGTAAACATTTGTGGATTGTCATCAGACAGGAATGTAATAAGTTTTATGTTTACATTCTGTTTCCTGCAAATGTACAATGCACCACAAAAAGGATAAACTCGAGTGAAAAATAGTTTTATTGGCCTGAATAAATTCAATAAGATTGATGACGCTTGGGTTGTTTTATAAAAACTGTTCAATAAGAAAGAATTAAGCAGTGATTATAAGCTGAGTAGTTTTAATTCAACTGGAATTCGAACTCGGCTCCCCGCTCGAAAGGACAAACCGGGGAGCCGAGTTTAAATTCCAGTTGAATTCCTTGCATTCACTTACGCACAAATACCTTCGGGAAATATATTTATCCGTCTCTTCCCTCCAGTTATTTGTTAAATAATAGGACAGATTGGTTTCTATAGCCTTGGCGGAAAGCAATGGCAACCTACTGAGAGATAATCTTCTGCCAAGTCAGTCATGTCTCGAAAGAGACATGATAGCCTAAAGCGTGTATCACGTATGACATTTAACTGACTGATTTAGATACCGGCAGTGTCGTTATGCTGATTCCAATGAATTTCGGCAGGACATTGGAAAGCCTAGGCTAAAAAGTCTACCTTACAATTAAAACAATTTGATGGAACCACAGTTAAAGCACGTTCAAAGGAACACTTGAAAAAAAAAAGAATCGTTTCGAAATAACAGTAGTAGCGTGTACGAAAGACCAAGGATTGCCATGAATAGACGTGTTAGGAGTCGATGAAGTTGATTAAAGAGATGGAATCTGAGAACAAAAAAATAGGATTAGTAAAGAATTATAAAGCGAGCATTTGCTAGAAAGGGGAATCATCATTCAAGATATATCGAACTGTCGATAAATATTTTACTTGTAGTGGTGGTAAAGTTAAATGATTCAGCAGGGTATTTTAAAGAGATGGAATCTGAGAACAAAAAAATAGGATTAGTAAAGGATTATAAAGCGAGCATTTGCTAGAAAGGGGAATCATCATTCAAGATATATCGAACTGTCGATAAATATTTTACTTGTAGTGGTGGTAAAGTTAAATGATTCAGCAGGGTATTTTAAAGAGATGGAATCTGAGAACAAAAAATAGGATTAGTAAAGGATTATAAAGCGAGCATTTGCTAGAAAGGGGAATCATCATTCAAGATATATCGAACTGTCGATAAATATTTTACTTGTAGTGGTGGTAAAGTTAAATGATTCAGCAGGGTATTTTAAAGAGATGGAATCTGAGAACAAAAAAATAGGATTAGTAAAGGATTATAAAGCGAGCATTTGCTAGAAAGGGGAATCATCATTCAAGATATATCGAACTGTCGATAAATATTTTACTTGTAGTGGTGGTAAAGTTAAATGATTCAGCAGGGTATTTTAAAGAGATGGAATCTGAGAACAAAAAAATAGGATTAGTAAAGGATTATAAAGCGAGCATTTGCTAGAAAGGGGAATCATCATTCAAGATATATCGAACTGTCGATAAATATTTTACTTGTAGTGGTGGTAAAGTTAAATGATTCAGCAGGGTATTTTAAAGAGATGGAATCTGAGAACAAAAAAATAGGATTAGTAAAGGGTTATAAAGCGAGCATTTGCTAGAAAGGGGAATCATCATTCAAGATATATCGAACTGTCGATAAATATTTTACTTGTAGTGGTGGTAAAGTTAAATGATTCAGCAGGGTATTTTAAAGAGATGGAATCTGAGAACAAAAAAATAGGATTAGTAAAGGATTATAAAGCGAGCATTTGCTAGAAAGGGGAATCATCATTCAAGATATATCGAACTGTCGATAAATATTTTACTTGTAGTGGTGGTAAAGTTAAATGATTCAGCAGGGTATTTTAAAGAGATGGAATCTGAGAACAAAAAAATAGGATTAGTAAAGGATTATAAAGCGAGCATTTGCTAGAAAGGGGAATCATCATTCAAGATATATCGAACTGTCGATAAATATTTTACTTGTAGTGGTGGTAAAGTTAAATGATTCAGCAGGGTATTTTAAAGAGATGGAATCTGAGAACAAAAAAATAGGATTAGTAAAGGGTTATAAAGCGAGCATTTGCTAGAAAGGGGAATCATCATTCAAGATATATCGAACTGTCGATAAATATTTTACTTGTAGTGGTGGTAAAGTTAAATGATTCAGCAGGGCATTTTAAAAAAGGTCACTAGTGGTCGGGGAGCAATTAAGCTTCAGCAATAGTTGCTATTAAAAAGGCCGACGGAGACATTGGAGTGTGCGGCGATTACAAAATTGGGGTTAACTATCAGCTACGTTAGGATTCATTTTCTCTACCAAGTATCGAAACCGCGAATCAAGAGTTATAAAAAATGAAGCATTTTGCAAAGATTGACTTAAAATCAGCATATAACCAAATTGAAATAATGACAAATTTAATGAAATTACTACAATAAATACACAGTTGAAATTAAGATTGACTAACGTACCGTTTGGAATTAAAATGGCAAGTCATATTTTTCAGAACTATCGAGAAGATCTTATTAGGAAAAGTGAAGAACATATCAAGATGAATATATGCATGGGAGTTCGCATCAAGGACGAATTAAAACGTAAAATACGACAAGTCCTACGGAGATTAAATCAGGCAGGCATAACTATAGACAGAGACAAATGACAGGTAAGCTGGTGGGGTGAATCCTATCTAGGATATCAAACATCTAGAGACTGAATATTTCCCGGCGAGAGGTTAACAAAATTGCTAAAGTAGCGAAGCCCACGAACAAGAAAGTATTGGAATCTTTCTTAGGAATAATTAATTTCTACAGCATATATCTTCCTAGACATAGTGAACTCCTTGAACCATTTGCGAAAATGCGTATTTAAAAAATAACTTAGAATTTACATGGATACCGAAGCAAAATAATGCTTTCGAAGCATTAAAATGGCTTTGACAAGCCGGTAAAAAAAAAGAAAAAAGAAAATCTTCGACCCGAGAAAAGTTGCTTTAACGACTGACGCAAGTGAACATGTCATAGTGGCTATTGTATCACAAGAGGGTCACCCAATCGTGTATCTTTCCAGAAAATTGTCTTCTGCAGAACGTAGTTATTCTAATATAGAAAAGGAAGTATTTGCCATAGTATGGAAAGAACACTTTCTTGTTGGGTAAAAATCGGATCACAAGCCTTTGGAATTATTCAATCAGCAAAAGGCGTTACCAAGAGTAACGTCAAAGACTTTAAGGTGGTCCATTAAAATCATGGCGTTAGACTTTTCCTTGATGTAGGTTTAAAGGAAGCATCATTCCTCATGTGGATGCATTATCAAGAATAAGTTTTCAGGATGAAAATGGAGAAAATTCGGATGATAGCTATACAATGGGTCTGAATAGACGTATTATCCCGCAGAACGTTCAACACAGAAACTCAACAAGACCCAATACTAAGCAAAAAGAATGTGTGGAGTCTCTTCCAGCGGAAAGACCTTTCAGCGTAACAAGGCATAGGTTAATGGTAAAGGAAGGCATTAAATGTAATGCAGACTCATTAGTACCCCCCCCCCCCCCGCCTACAAATCCTATGGAAGGAAATAATTAAGTGTGCACGACGATATTTGTTTATTTTTAATCTTAGTAGACCCATTCTCGGGCTAGCCAGAAGTAACAAGGGCGAGAGATAGGAAAGCTGCCACCGTGAAACAAATATTGATAATATTTGCAATAAACGGTGTACCTAATACTATTGTCACTAACAACGCACCGGAATTGTGCGATGAAAGTTTAGTGTCTTGGTTTTAAAAAATGTATACTATTTAAAACTCCACCGTCTCACCCACAATCGAATGGCATCGCGGAAGGATGGTTCAAACAGTAAAAACAGGACTAAAGGTATTTTCACCTTTTTAATGAAAACAGAGGAATATCTCGTTAATTTACTTTTAAGCTATCGAATTGTTCATCGTGCGAATAGAAAGCAAAGCCCGTCAGATTTAAGGGGCAGGCAAATTAGTCTCAATAACCATGTCGTACGCCACAGAAAAGAAAGTGTGATAAAAAAGAAATGCAGAGCCAGAAAAAGCAAGGTTCGTCCTACAAAAAGGACAGAATACTGCTGTACTAGGGGAAAAGAAAAAAAAAGATGGGGGCAACCAATATTAGCTCACGCTGATCAATTTATAATCAGGTTCGAGTTTGAAGATGTAGAAATGAGGAACAAGAGACAGATAGGGAAACTGAAGACAGAACAGGACATGGAGGAAACTGGAAATAAGTTAACTGACCTAGAACAGGAAGATGAATTTAAACCAAGATCTCCATTAAAGGAGGGCGCAAGAAAAACGAACAGAAGAGCAATGCATACCAGCCAGAATATTCAGAAGAAGCGATAGAGCGCGTAAGGGCGTCAAATCTCTCTGGTTCAGGGAGGTAAAGCGTGGTATGCAAATTAGATACGCGCATAAATAGAGCAAACCTTGGGCACCATCAGAGAAGAAATCACGTAGGCTAGAGAAGTTCTTTCGACTTCTTGGCGTCTCTTTGTCGCTCGAAACTGTTAAAAGTAAGTGTTCAATTTTGTTACAAGTGCCGTCAACTTTGTTTTATTATTGTGAACATTGTTATTGGATCGTCTATTCGTTTTTTGTTTCTTGGAACTCTTGTGTTTTTCATGGGGGGGGGGGGGGTATGGCTCTGTCTCCCCAACCTTCTACTTCTTCGGCGGGTATACCGACGGTGACTCCTCCACCGTGGGTATGGAACAACGTTCCTGCAAACAAACAAAAAAGAAAAGTTGTGAATGTGATTACAGCCAGAACAATCTCCCTGTTGACCTCGGACCCAAAAACTCGTTAAGTTTATTGGGGTCAGCAGAGAAAGCATGGAGGAAGCACTCAAAAGCATCAAGATCCCCCCAAAGTCGGTCACGAGCTATGTGGGACATTCTTCTGAGTACGGAGGAAGAAGCCAAAAAAGTGGCAGGAACGACTTTGATGGCGAAGGAAATCAAAATCCAGACCCGAAAGACCCGTATTTCCATACACGGGGGTTCCACTTGAGATTTCGGACGATCATATTGGGGCATTTTTGCCCAGTTTGAAGCAGTAGACGATGTGGCTTGAGTCAACAGCAAGGCGAGTGTACCCACGGAAGAATTCGCGGTGCACATAGTCTTAGACAGGCCAAATTTCCTACGTGTACCGGACATCCTGCTATGTAGGGGCCGGAAACTTTTTGGTAGTAGAGGGCGGCAGACCATTTGGCCAAGGTGTGCTCCTCAAGAAAGTCTGACTTGGAGGAACAAACACCAGCGACATCGGAAACACCGCCGGTGCTCAAAACCAATGCACCCAAAGATAAAAAGTCCGACCAGACACCAGCAACTAGAGAATGGACTGAAGTTGTAAGGAGGGGGAGGAAGGTTGCTTCTCCTCCTCATCAGAAGGATACCACTCCGGAAAAAGTGGAATCACCAACCAAAAAAGACCAAAGACAGCAACAACAACAACAACAACAATCACAGCAAGAAAAGAGCATAGTGGAGCAGATGGTGGTGGAGGAGATGCCTCCCCCAGGTGCCTCATCGTTAAAGAGAGGAAGGGAGAGGATAAGAAAAAGGAAAAGGAAAGAAAAATGTAGAGAATGCGGCAGGGCGGAACGGGTCATTGTTGCCGCTAGGGCATAATCGGCCCCTGCATCACCAATTAAAAACAAAACTTTATGCAGTAAGACATGCATCGTCGCCTTCTCCCACACCATCTTCCCAAACAATAACACCTTCCTTCCCCCCAACGTTCTTCCCTATCAGAAATGCCCCTGTGCAACCTGAATATCCCTCTTCCCAATCAGAAACCCCCTCCCCTAGCAACAGCCAAAGCACCCCCAAAGAAAACAAAGAAAAAAAAAGGGTCAACCCCTTCAAAAGAGAAGATATTTGCAGGATTGACAAGCCGGCCTTAGAGAGGGACCATTCTACCCAGAAGAAGGCCCTCCTAAGGCCACTGTTTAAATTGTCCTCGGTCGACGAAAAGTCGATCGAGGACCCCAACAATTTTCCTAAGGCCCCCGGAGTGATGACTCTAATAAGGAATAACGGGGGAAACCTCAAAGTGTGGGATTTCCTGCAGGGGGCCGTGGAGACATTTCCAAACATAAGAATGGCCCAGATTGAGTCAAAGTATTTGCAAAGATTTGCTAATTTTTGTGCGGGGAGGGTCCCTGTCATCCTCTATCCTTCTTTATAAAGGGTAATAAAATTAATGTTTCCTACGGACGTCGGCGGCATTGTCTTGGAGGGAAGAATTACGTCTACTATCGGGTCAGGCAGTCTGGGACAATCCGTCGTGGTCTCTACTCCCACAGATTTTCGCCCTGTATGTGACTAGAGTAACTTTTCTTTTTACTTTTTCAGGTATAAAAGATGTTAATCAAGTTAGCTAGCTTGAATGCGAAGGGCCTTAGTGATCGGAGTAAGGCTGCCCGCCTGCTTCGGGACCTCTTGTTCTTCGGTGTGGATGTCGCCGCAATCCAAGAGACTCACTTTGTTTGCAAGGCCGGTGCCTGTGTGCTGTCTAACGACTTTGTCGTCTATTCAGCATATGGAAACCGGCTGGCCAGAGGAATTTCTTTTCTGGTTAAGCGTACCCTGGACGCGAAGGTGGATCTTGTCCATGTCGGTGCCGAGGGCCGGCTAATCGTGGCCGATATTGCAGTGAAAAGAAATGTGTTTCGACTGGTTGCAGTTTATGCGCCCAACGACCGGGAGGAGCGCGTCTCGTTTTTCGGCGGTTGGAGCCCTTCCTGGTGGATTCAACGCGACTCGTCTTAGTGGTGAACTGGAATGCCATCCTGGATCCCAAGCTGGATAGAGGGTGGGGAGCTAGCGGGAAGGCACGTAATCGTAGCTTGGTCGTATGGGCTCGTCGATATATACCGGGTCGATCACAAGAGTGGGAAGATGTGGATGTGGGAAGATGTGGATGCTAGCTACCTGGATAAAATGTTGGTTCATGAAGCCGGTATAAATATTTTAGATTGTCCCACGTTCCACTGGTTAGGATACTCGGATCAAAAACTCGTTTGTGTCCTGGTAGATTTAGAAAATAGGCCTAGAATGGCTGGTTACTGGAAGTTCAACGTGTCCTTACTGGACAGGCGGAACTTCCGACGCCAGCTAATTAACGTAGTGCAGCGGGCGTCAACTGGGCGTTAACTATTTTTTAAGATTCTCCCACCACTAATTGGGAATAAGTGGTGGGAGAATCTTAAGAATAGTATTAGGCCTTTCACCACCAAGTTCAGCAAACGGCTCAAACTAGATAAGGCTGACAAGATGAAGATACTTAAAGCTAATTACTCCCGGGCAAAGGCTGGTGGGGATCCCCTAGAGATAGCCGTAGCTAAGAAGGCCCTGGAGCGGTCGACTAGCGATCGTTACATGGGCCAAGTGATTAGACATAGGTTAAGCAAGATTTCTTCCAAAGCTGTGAACATGGGCGCAGAATTGCGCAAGGAAGAGATTCACCGAGGCGGCGACTGGTACATTTGAGAGGTTCGCACCCAGAGGGACATACTCTTCGGTCGACTGACGACATGTGCGAGGCGTTTCGGTGGCATTTCGAGATCCTGTTTACCAAGGAGCCTGGTCTCTGTGATGAGGAGTTTTGCAGCTATTTGGCTGACTTCCCCCGGCTTTTGCCGGCTGATGCAGCTAGCTGCGAGGGAGAGATTACGGAGGGCGAAGTATACGCGGCTTTGAAGAAGGTCGGCAGAGGCAAATCGCCGAGTCTTGATAGTTTGCCCTATGAATTGTACTTGAGGCTGTCGCACATCTTTGTCCCGATTTTGACTGTCGTGTTCAACAACTGGTTCCGGCAGGGGTCCATCCCCAACCGGTTCACCAGGGGTGTGATCACGCTGTTGAGAAAATGCAAGGATGTGGGAAAGGAGTTAGAGGGTTACCGGCCCATAACACTGCAACACTGCTAAACACAGAGTTAAAGATTTTGGCCAAGATCTTGTCAAATCGTTTGCAATTAGTTGCCGAGTCTCTGTTGGGACATGAGCAGACTTGTGCTGTGAAGGGCCGAACAATTCAGAGCAACCTGCATCTGATACGCACGATCATAGAGGGGATAAAAGACTACGAAGAAGCCGCGCTGATCAATTTGGATCAGTCCAAAGCATTTGATAGTGTTGACTATCGTTACCTGGCGGCTGTCCTGCATGCCGCTGGATTCGAAACCAACTTCTGTCGCTGGATTAGCCTCCTGTATCAATCCCTCACGGCTGTGGTACAGGTGAACGGAAAGTTGTAGGGCGTTCTAGCGCTGTCTAGGTCGGTCTGGCAGGGTAGTCCACTGTCGTCCCTACTTTATGCTTTGGCGTTGGAGCCCCTCCTTCGCCGGATAAGGGACAGGGCGTGCGGTCCGGCCCTACGTTGAATCGCTGTCCCTGGTGGTGTTCGAGCCAGGGTTTCCACGTACGCCGATGACGCCACTACTTTTGTGTCCTCCCGGAGTGACATTGAGGTGGTACAAAAGGCGCTTGAACGGTACGAACAAGTCACAGAGGCCAAGATTAACCGCAGCAAGCCGTCCGGCTTGCGGTTAGGTGCCCGAAATGGTGTTACCCTCCCGGGGCCCTTTGACTGGACGAACGGCCTTGTCCGCATTCTTGGGGTGTGGTTTGGACCGACCTCCAGTTGGAGAAAAATTGGTTAGAAGTACTGGCAGAGGTCGGCGAGTCGGTCGAGATTTGGTGTCGAAGGAGGTTGTCCTTAAAGGGTTTGGCTGAGGTGTGTGTTACATACGTCTTTTCCGTTATCCTTTACCGGTTGTCATTACTTCCACTTTGTAAATGGCGTAAGGAGGCGATCGAGCGTTTGCTATTCTCACTTCTGTGGAGAGAACGCAAACACTACGTCGATAAACGTGTCTGTGTCCAGCGCCCGTGTCATGGGGTCTGGAATGCCATACTTGATGGGCCACAAGGTCGCTTCAAGGTTGGTTTTTCTCAGGCGTGCAATTTTGGAAGACTCATTGCTGGTGGGGATAGTGAGGGATATGTTCCCTAGCCTTACTATCACTCCCCCCATCTCAAGGCGGTGCCGTAATCCTCGAGGGCGATCGAGATTTTTCTCGAATGTCTGGCGGCCTTGCTGGCCATTCCACGGTCCAGTGACCTTTCACAGCTTATGGGAGTCTTCTATCGTGGGTTAGTGGAGGGTGTTTGACTGCTCATATCTCGCCGCGAGAGCATGTGCTCATTGATCGTGCATTCGCCTGCGACAATGTGTCGCCCCCGTTTTCTGGGATGAAGCGTATGGTGTTTCTGTCGCTGCTAGCCACGGCTCGAATGGTGATTTGGACGACGCGTCTTGCGAGGTCAGCGTCTTTCACATCAGAATCTGATCCGATATTTTGAGCTGATGCTCAAAATAGAGAATAGAACTGATTGGAAACGTTTGACTTCAACAGACTTCAGCAAAAGGTGGGTAAATGTGGCGAGCTTGGTTAGTGTGAACGGGGCTAGCCTTGAATTTCTCTTTTAGATCTGCTGGTTACATCGGAGTGGATTCCTTTGGAATCCTCCCCTGGTTAAGGTAGCTTTCTTTTGTGTACCTAGTTAATGTGAATAAATGTGTTCCTAGCCTGTACCCGGCTTTCTCTTTTGTTATGATCCAAGTCGAGATTCCCCACCTCCTCAGTTTGTTTTGGCCTCCTTTTATCTCGGCTGGTTCAGCCTTTGATTGTCCCATTCCATTAATTATTGTATCCTCCTCCACTCCCTAAGCAAGTGTGCTTCTTGACAGAATACAGCGGTCACTCTTTTTCTCGGGTGGACGGGTCTTACTAACATTGTTTATTATTTAAGTTCAAAATTTTGTTGTATTTTAGTTTGTTTTTGTGTTCATCCCCCTCCCATCATTTAACCTTTCATTAAATGTTTTAAATTATATAGTATATTGTATATAAATGCATTTTTATTGTCATGGGTTTTCCCCCTTTTTAGGTGCTCCTTGTAAATTTGTGGTATTGCGGTGTATGAAGGATTGGGAGGTGATGGATGGGTTCTTGTGGTGAATGTGTAAATTGTAATGTGTGATTAGGTCGTGATAGTGTTTAGTTAGGTATAGGATAGTTAAGTGAGTACCATCCTCTACCCCTCCCCTTTTCGGCCTTGTGCCATAATTGTATTTTTAAATGCAATAAATATTGAAGAAACCACGTAGCTTCCTACGAAATTTATACATCACAACAGTAGCAATTACAAAAAAGATCTTTTTTTAATTCAAATTAAACTTTACATTTTTCCATTCTTCAAATGTCTTTATTTAATAAAAACAAAACTGTTGCAACGGAATTAATTTCAAAATCGCACTGAAAAATTACAAGTATGTTTTTCAAAAATAAATATTCTGTGTAGATTTTTTTTCTGTTTAATCTAAAAGAAAATGTGTTTTAACTTATGCAAACACCAAATCTAAAAGGTTATCTTTATTGAATTGTTGTTGGTAAGGCCCTATGTTCACACTTGTTTTTACTGAAATATCTTCAGAAATTTTTTTTATAACCGTAAAACTAGGAGATTCAGAAATGCATTGATTCAATGCAAAAACCTATCCAGGTGCCGACTGTGGAAGCGACCACATCTCAGTCATCTGCAAACTAAGGATGAAACTTCGGAGAATGAAAAAGCCAAATGCAGCATCAAGACTGCAATACAACACGCTCGTGAATGAGCTCAACCTGCAGAAAGAATACACTAACAGCGTGAAAAACAAATACGAAGAACAAACTGGAAAAGGAAACTCGAAATGGAACTCACTAAAGGAAGCGACAGTGACATCAGCAAACAACATTGCCCCCCCCCCCCCAAAAAAAAATCAGACGTTGAAGAAAAACCGAGTGGATGCTTAAAGAGATTCTTGACATGATGCAAAGGCAGAAAACTATGCCAAGACATAGAATGGAATACAGAAAACTACACAAGGACATGAGGAGCAAATGCAGACAATCTAAAGAAGAATAGCTCAACAACAAATGTGCAGAAGTAGAAAGATTGAGCAGGACTAATAAAACAGACATGCATAAAGAAATAAGAGAACTGACAGGACAAAAAACCTGATCCTCAACAGGATGTATAAAATTCAAGGATGGAACGATCATATTGGAGAAAGAGAAAATACTCCAGCGATGGGAAGAATATATAAAATATATTTTCCACAAGAGAGTGCAACCGATAAAACACAAAGATGAGGCTGGACCGGAAATATTAAAGACCGAAGTCGAAGCTGCAATGGCCAAACTGAATAGAAACAAAGCAGCTGGTCCAGACGGCATTGTAATATTGCTGATAGCCCTGGAAGAATTCGGCATAAAGAAAATTACAGAATTAATAAATGAAATTTATAATAGTGATGACCTAAGCAAGCCGATTTTCATAGTACTACCTACGAAGCAAGGTGCAAACGAGTGTGAACTCCACCGAACAATCAGTTTAATAAGCCACATTACAAAACTGAATGTCCGAATCCTGATGAATAGAGTGAGAAGTAGAATCAGGCCAGACAAGAACCGTGCGGGTTCGTCAAAGACGCGGAAACAAGGAACGCCATATTTATTATTAGGATGCTCTCCGAAAGGCGTTCGATAAGATACGCCACAAAGAACTAATGGAGATGTTTAGCAGCCTCCATATATTTTGGAAAGACATTAGGGTAATTAAGAATCTCTACTGGCAGCAAACCGCCTGCATACGGACAGGTAACGAATTCAGTAGATATAAAGATAGAAACGGGCGTAAGACAAGGATGTGTCTTTTCACCGGATCGATTCAGCTTGTACAGGGGCATCCCGACGTGCTGTAATGGTTAGCAAGCTTATCTCGCTAGAACCTATTACAACTGAGTAGTGAGTTCAATCCACACTGAGTGCCCCATAACTTCGGCTTTGTGCCACATCTAAGCTGCGCTTAGTAAATCAACTATTCAACTTGTATAGTGAGACTATTCTGAGAACCTTAGATGTTATGCCAGGATTTGTCATTGGAGGCTACAATTAGAACAACATAAGGTACGCAGATGATGTAGTGCTTATAGCAGACATGAACAGGAAACTACAAGACATCCTATAGAAGTTAGCTAAAGAGAGTGACAAGAAAGGACTACAAATAAACTGCAAGAAAACCGAATGCATGGTCATTAGCAAAAAGAGCAGCCCAAAATGCCAAGTACAGGTCGGGGATACTAAAATCAAACAGGTGCAAAAATTTAAATACCTGGTAAGTGTTCTAACAGAAGACGGAAAGTTTGACACAGAGATCCAAAGGCGAATTGGCGTTTCAGAAGCTGCGTAGAGTATTAAGAGTCAGGAAAATTTCACTAGAAACAAAGAGACTACTGGATTGCTATGTGATGTCAGTTCTTCAATATGGCAGTGAATGCTGGACAATATCATCAAAGATGAAGTTAAAACTTGAAGCAACTGAACTGTAGATCTATAGAAGGATGCCGTGAATATCATGGATCGAGCATGTGAGCAATGATGAGGTTTTGGAAAGGATAGAAGCGAAAAGGAAATTAATACTGAGCATTGAGCATCAGGAAAAGACAGCTCAAGTTCCTGGAACACGTAATGAGGAAGGAGGGCTTGGAGAACCTGATACTAACAGGCCAGATAGATGGAAAAAGAGACAGAGGAAAGCAGCGGATAACATATTTGAATGGCCTGAGCAGGTGGATGACAGAACGGGGATTGCGTGGTGTAACAGGAGAGAGCGTGCTAAGAGCCACAAGGGATAGGGAGACGTGGAAAGCCATGATCGCCTACGTCCTGAAGGGACAAGACACATAGAAGAAGAAGAAAACTAAGAATTTCGCAAACCCCCCCACCCCGAAGAAATAATTAAAGTACATACGAGATTTCGAAAGGAAGAGGGTGAAGCTAACCTCTGAAAATGTTAAATTCGAAATAGATCTCTGATATTTCATAGCATGATTGTTGACTACGAAGCGAGCAGATGATTGTGCATGTGCACAAACCACACGCCCATAGCTGTTTCGCCAGTCGAAGCAAATCTGTTGATTTTTTTTTTTTTTTTTTTTTTGATACGATGTAATGATTTTTATACAGTATATATTGTTCAAGCTTGTAATCATACAATTGAATCCATTTTCTTTTCTTTCTTTTTTCGGTGGCGTGATTAGTTTTATGCGTTGTATAAAATGAGAATTGGACATATGACTAACTTGGAAGCAATACGCACTGTTACTGGCAGAGTTTTTCATCATAGCATTCTTGAAATACACTTACAAGATAAGTCTTCTCAAACCAATGATAATCAATCAGACGTAAGTTTTCTTTCTTATTTTAGAATTACAAAATAAATATGTCCGTACAATGAATGATCAATTGTAGTCAATTTCCGTACTCCTTAAAAGTGGATAAACGGGTTCATTTTCTGTCCTGGGTATGACGATAAACTACATCCGATAGCAAGGACTCTGATCGGAAGATTGAAGGTTTTGACTAGCGTGGAACCACCTCTTAATTGCAGTACCTGTTACTAGCAAATAGTTAACCCCCAAACTAGGATCAAAACAATTTGAAAGTATAAAGAAAGATATTTAAAATAAATATATCAGTAATACGTTTAAAAATAATTGCCAGCAATATATATATATATATATATATATATAAATTGCAAACATTATATTTGCTTATTTTTAATAAAATCCGTTCATAGTGACAGATAATCTTTCGCGTATTACAATAAAAAATGTCAGGATTGAGCTGTAACGTTGACAGATGTTATTTTCATTCATTTCTCAAGGTATCCAAGTACTTTCAACCTCTTTCCGAGATCATCTTCAGGGGTGTGAGTTATGGTAACAAATGTAACCGGAAAACTGTATTAACTACTGTACATTTTTTCTGCTTCAAATATAACGGTTGACAAATTGCTAGCGTTCTTTAGAACGTGAAAATTATCCAAAATGGTACCTTGAAAAATAAACGAAAATAACATCTGTCAACGTTACAGCTCATTTCTGACATCTTTTGATTGTAATACGTGAAAGATTATCCGTGATTATGAACGGATTTTATTAAAAATAAGCAAACAATGTTTGCAATTTATTTAATCTGACATGTCTAAAAGAAAATTTGCTGCCTAAATACACAAATTTTAAATTATATATATATATATTACCAGCAATACATTAAAAAAAAACACATTTCCAGCAATACATTTAAAAAATATATATTATCAACAATACATTTGACTTTGACAAAAACCCTCTTTACAGAAATATGCCAATGAAACCTGATCTACAAACTGATCTCTTACAAAGAATACACATTCTGTTCATATGAATCTAATGTAAAAATCCTGTCAGCATTAAATGACCCATTGAGGTTGATATGCTGTAAAACAAACCAAACTAGATTCAATTTCTTCTGTTGTTATTCATTAACCTCAATTTCGTTTGGCACAAGGTCATAAGTATAAAGCACCCAAGAAGGTTGATTTCACTACTTCGTACTAGTAGTCAACCAAACGAGCTCATTAACCATTTCCAATATTGAATCCCTCAAACATTTACATTTACATGATCGCAAGTGTGGTGCACCTAGTGAGGAACGGACCCACTACTTTAATAACTTTCAATCAATCGTATTTCACAATCAAAGGCAGATAATCAAGACAATATTTTGCTCTTAAGCTTCTAAAATACTTGCCAGAAACTTTATTTCATTGTTATAGAGCCCCACCCAGGAAAACCAATTTTTGACTTTTTTATACTAATGTTCACCAAATACAAGGTAGGGCTGCTGTTAAAATGGTTATGAGGAATAAGGTGTGCAAAAAAAGTAGGTGGGGGGAAGTGAAAATTATGAGGATAAGAAGGATAGATAACAACTGACCCTTGGCATGAAGTGGTCAAGATTGTAGCATTCAGGGAAAATAGTTCTTAGAAAAAGTGTAACTTTCTCTTTACATTTGAAATACAGGAGAAATGGGAGTCATTCAACTCTGTGGAATTGGTATGGCATGTCCTAGTTGTAAAGGTCTGAATTAAAAAATGAAACATTTGCTATGAAAATAGGGATAGAATTTTAATGTTGCATCTATGGGGAAGAGGTTGCAGATTGGAGAATGAGTTTTTCCCTACAAGACTGTGTCAACAATTTTGAATTCAGTCATGGCTGGAAAGTGGGGATTGAGCTGCTTCAGTCCAGAAATAGCAACAATACCACATTTTGGGTTTAATCTGTCTCTTGTCAAGATAGAGAATGGCATAAAGGGGTCAGATACTTCTTGGAACAACAGAGTGGATCATTTTTTCAGATTCTCTTTAGCAACAGATCATATCTATGAGTTATGCATGGGTTCTGAATCTAATAGATATTCAAAGCATGGAGCCTCATTGAGAGTGTATCTGTTCATCATGATTGGAGAAAACTCTTTGTAATACTCTGAGCAAACACATGACCTTTTGGGGTTGAAGAGTTCTTTTGGGTCTAACTTCTGAATTTAAACTCTTCTTCATTCTTCTACCCGCTTACCCACCTTGATACATGATTGCTTTCTAACAGTTTTAAATTCTTGGTTTAGTTCCACAATAATTGAAGACTGTCAAACATTGGGAGAGAGGCCTCATGTTTTGTTTTTCTCTTACAGAAACAATGTCAGTGTACATTAACTTGGGAAGCAGAGGAGAGCCCTAACCCTGACATCAGCTCATCCTGCCAGATAATCTGGTCTGCAGAAGAGAAAGAAAGAACCACATCAGTTGCTTCTTTAAAACAGTTCCATGGCTGGAGACCACGAAAGAAAAACAAAATAACATCAGTGCCATTAAAAGAAACAATTATTGCAGAATCAAGCAACTCAAGTGAAATACTTTAATTGTTATTTCAATATTTTCTTCATGCAGACAAAAAATAACTCACTTTAAATTAAAACTGATGAATTAACGTAAAAATAGTTTTTACATCAGGAGAAAAGCATTTATTATAGCAGTCATTATTTATCCCAAAATGATAGGTTTGAATAAGCGCTGTAGATAGCTAAAACCAAAGAACTTATTTTTCTTTAAGTTTTTTTTATTTTACATTCATTTTTTTTAAACACACCTCATAAATAATATGGACGGATCCACTATCTGAGAGTCCGTATAATTTATGTTATGGTCAGTTAATACTCAGCACTGGAAGATCGCATTGTGCATGAAACTAAGAGATGTTCTACCAATGAGGCCATAAATATAATATGAGTGTACCCCTGCATATTGATTGTTTAATACTTAGTTTTTGGTCATAGTAGGGTTAGACCAGTACACATTTGTATTAAAAAGTGTTCAATACAATTATATAAATACAAATATATATTATTAAAAATCACCTGACAATACCACTCATGGTAGAAACCTGGGTAGCGAAATAACTTGTTTTAAAAAAAAATATATATATATATATATTAAAAAAGGATTAATTCAAAGATGTTGAATGGCCATTTCGATATGAAGATCCCCACGGGGGACGACACATCACCTCAGCAACAGAAAAAACCTTTCAGAAACTGGAGAAAAATTAGTCTACTTTTCCTTTTTAAATAGATTGCAAAGAAATTAAAAAATAAATAATAAAATAAAATAAAATAAAATAAAAATAAAAATAAAGGGAAAGAAAAAGAAAAAGAAAACGAAATAGAAAAAGAAAAAGATAGAATAAAATCAAAAAAAAAAAAAAAAATTGACATCGCCTGGGTTCGCAAAAAAAAGGGAGAATGTAACTAAAAATTAACAGACAGCCGTGTTAAATCGACCTAAGTTTAAGCAACACGGAAAAAAGGTGGTAAGAGAGATAAAAGAAGGAAGGGAGGGAAAAAGAAAGAAACTAAAGAAAAAAATTTTTTTTAAATATTACAGACGCTGGACAAATTCAAAAACCTAATTTCCCCAAAACGTTGAAGTATTAGAAAAAGGCCTTTACTTAAAAAGGCATAATTATTAATAAAAGGGAATAAAAAGATATAGGATTTAAAATAAAATTATTTTTAAAAAAATTTAGTTCATTTGAAATTAAACTAAATAAAGACAACACTAGGTAAAAAAAAAAAAAAAAAATTAATTACAATGATTATATACATACCTATAGAAGTACACACACATACATATATATACACACACAATTCTACGAATAAGAATACATATATACATACACATACACACACATACATTCAATTTATTACACACTTATATACATATACATGTGCATACACACATATATATATATGTGTGCACACCTATATACAAAAAATTCATATACACATAATATACATGTGTACACATACATGCACACATATACACACACACACACACACACACACACGCACACACATATATATATATATACATATTCCATATGCACTCACACACATACATATTAATGAATATTATGAAAAGGAGCATTTAAATAGCTAAAAATTTTTTTTCAAAATTACATATAGCCCACATACATAAATACATATATACATATATATACATATATATACATATATATACAAATATGCACATCCACACACAAACATACACATATACATAAAAAAAAAAAAAATAATTAAAATTAAAATTAATTTTTTTTTTTTTTTAAATATTAAAAAAATTATAGAAAAATTTAGAATTTAAAAATTAAAAATTACTTTTGAACTTTAGGAGGGAATTTATAAACAAGTGCCGCCATAGAGCGG